>JAYRBW010100525.1:0-19605 GCA_036023295.1 Invenusta paracnida
ACTACTGCCAATATATTGTGCTTGACACCGATTACAAGTGAAACAATACACACAGTTAGAAAGCATACATACATCGTAGCTTGTGCTTGTTTCTTTTTTATTATTCTATATCAATATGCTGCATAAGGAGTCATTCATCTATTTAAATAATAAAACTGTTTGATGAAATAATCGACAATATTCGGAGAAAAATATTTCTTCTAATTCTAGGTTACAAGGCCATGTTTAGATTTTTAACAAAAATTATATATTCAAATACAGATAATCAAAAATCACTCTGATATCAAAAATAACAATTGAAATATAAAAATATGTATTGAGTACCTACGAGGATTGGCTCATATATAAAAGTTTGCTTTCTTGTAGAAAGGTCTGAATTCATTTCTAGAGTAAGTACAATATTGAAGTATTAGCACATACCATTATTATTAAAATTTATTATCATCAATTATAGTTCAAAATATTTACATGAAACATTAATTTGTTTACAATATGAGTAAACTAATTTTAGAAATACGTAAGAGAAAGAACATTATTATCATTTTACATGAGCTAATTCATTGGTCCTTGTAAACATGTGTCACTTATGCTGAAACATGTTATGTCCAATGTGGTACCTATCCAACGAATTAGTATAGGGGGAAGTACAGATACCTATCAACTAACTGCATAGATACAGAAATGAAGACTTGGTCAAAATATGCTAATTATGTTTACAATGGGTGCCGTGTTTAGAAATTCTATAATACTCTACCAGCTAGTCGAGGAAATGCAACAGCGTAAATATGCATTAATTGACTTTCTGCGTGCATACTTATGCAACTGACTACTTAACCAGTGAGCCAGATGTGTAGAACGTTTATTGTATGACCAGCAAACTGATACAGCAGTTCAGCTGTTGATTGCAGGTATTTTGTACTGATAATTGTCATCGAATTTTGTGAAAATATTGTTTTTGCAAAACGGTTTTCCTTTCGTTGAATACATTGTTTCATTATGAGCTCTTTCGGGGTAGTGCGAGTAGACTTACAGGAATCTAGAGGAGCTGTTTCTAAGCATTACTCGTCTTCCGTTCATCACCAACAGGAAGTGATGAAAGAGTTCGATTTGGACGGAATTCGAGACCCAGTGGGACTAGTGACTCCCCTTCAATCGCATGTCTATGACAATCTCCTAATGTTCAACTACCCTGCTGCTAACACCACTACTGCTGCCTCTAATGATGGGGAACTGTACATCTTCAGGGCGGTTGCTGTAGACTCTAGCACAATGGCAACGGGTCTTAAACAGGCAATCAATCATCACCCAATCACCGCGTTCGCTCCGGAGAATACCTCTTTAAGGTAAGTTGAATCAGACAAACTAATTTAATGTAACACCTAAACTAATTGGAAACTCTTAATATATTTCACTATTTATCTCTTTGATTGTATCGTTAAAACCAACTCTTTGACTCTGACTTCAATCTATTAAAGTAAACAAAAATTTGCTAGAACATTTCATTTATAAACATTACTTGTAGTTGTAAACGTTTTCAATAATTAGCTAAGCATAGTATGAATATTTCTAATTATCTATGACCCCATAAGTTGTCAGCGCGATTTCATTGTTAATTTGTAAAAATGTCATGAGTATTTGAATACTTATCGTCTCAGTGATAATTACCATAAATTGTTAAATATAATAAATTAACTAAATTCTTTATTTCATTAACGAAAGGATGTTTAAGTATAATTTATTTAAGGTTACATTTTGTGTTCTTACCTAAGAATTTTATTTTCCGTTAATCAGACCAATCAAAGTGATCCAGTCAAATGGTTATCGTCCAAGCAGCACAAAACCAATTACCTCACACCCTGTAGCCGGTCCACAGGCAAGGATAGCGATCCAATCGGAACACCAATCAGTAACGCCTGACTATCCCACCCTCATTGGTAACTATAGAAATGGGAGCGGCAACATAAGCCACTCCACATCTGTCAGCACTCCCACGACTACCGCCAGTTTTGAAACATCACCGACACCTGTGGTAGTGTCGCCTCAAAAGATGGCAGCACCATCGTCCACTGTTGAACTGCAACACCCGGTCTCTGTGACCCCAAGTTATCAACGCCCCCATCACCAGCCGCAGGAAAGTCATCAGCCGCCCCGTCCCTTGGAGTGGAGCATGGCTGGTGACATTGTGGGTAGATCACCACGGGAAGGAAGCCTTATCCAACGGGACCTGGAGTTGTTCGCCCTCTGTAACGATGATATCGTCAATTTCGCGAACAAGTTGAAGCAATCAGGTTGGTGACTATATGATATTATTAGTCAAACACAGACATAATAATTTTATTTATGTCAAATATAGGTACATATTATACAATAAATAATATAGTTCAATACGAGTAAAAAATTATAATAATATATAACTATGCGGAAAACTAGAGGCTAGTTAATGTTTAATGATCGGCCTAGTTATCTTTTTACGTTGTATACATTTATTGAATAAAATGTTATTATAGCGCTAAATAAAAACATGAAATATAGATAGCAAGCAATGGATAATATGTATAGGTATAATAATAAGAATCCTTAACAAATGGTGTACTCATAAAAGTATATATATATTTAATGTACAGTGGATTGGTAGATTGGTTACATGCTCATAACTGTTAATTATAGACACAATAGATTATTATGGATACTTGTTTAAGAACAATAAAAGCACTTTAAATAGTCAAGTCTGGAGTGTAGTATATGCTAATGCTGTTACAAATACTTATTATTTGTTTGCTCCTGTTTAAGATAATGTCATATAATATTTAAATGTGCAATGAACATATCATAAAATGATAAGGTATAGACGTAAAATTGTAATTTTCATCAAAGTTGTTTATCAAGTATTTTAGAATTATTCTATAGGTAATACTTCTATACTTTAATATTGCGTGCTTTATTATCTTTCAATATGTTTCTAATAGTTATAAAAATATATTGTATTTTTGTATGTTTCTATTTGAAATATTTTTATTTTGTACACAAAATTTGTTCCAGGAAATGATTGCTGCATCCATAACCTTTTTTTTAAGCTTTTACCGAATACTTCAGCAGTTAAATATATATCCTTTGTTAATGTGTTAATTACCTTTAAAAGTATACTTCAATTTATGGGTCAAAACACAGTAAAACGTTCGTGACAAAAAGAACAACTTCTGTTTTAATGGTTCTGAACAATTTTATTAAAGAAAGCTTATTTTCAAAAAAATATAAACTTTTACAAAAATGGTTATTTTAAAAAATGCAGGTTATAAAAAATAAAATTGGATTATTACAAAACATTATTGTTATAATGTATCTATCTTTAAGTTATAACAGAATATTTATTGTAAAATAGCAGATCATAATATGAGTAATATTATATGGTCCTATATACATACAGTCCTATTATAAGTATGACTGGAAACTGACGAGATATATTCATTATGGACATTAACAAGAATTTTTGAGATGTAATTTCATCTCTTGGCACGTTTTTTTATATTTTATTCAAAAACTAACTTATTGACATTAATATATAGGCATTATTAATATTATTATACTAACTTAAGTTACTGTAATGCAATGCAAAAATTATCACTTCATTTACATTTTAAAGCAACGGTTGTTTGAATAAAATACAGCTACTGATAAAAACCGTTATTTTTGGATTGGTAAAACAGCTGTTTTGTAACAACCGTTTTTAGAATGAGAAACAGCGGTTTTACCATAAAATCTTTAATGTAATAAATACATTACACTAGAATTTATTGATAACGTTAGTTTTAATTTGAACTTACTTTTGAAAAATATTTAGCATATATAAACATTATCCACTAATAGAAGGATTACTGTTTGAATTGTAATACTGTAATGTTTAAAGTATACTATATTACTTTAATTTTAATACTTAATTTCAAAATATTAAATTACCTTTTTAATACTAATATGCTACTGTAATACGAATGTACTACTGTTATAATACAGAATTAAAAAAACTTCTATTCTCAGCTTTTAGTGATAACATAATTTATCATTATACACAATTGATTACGCCCTGCTCGACATGACTATGATATATTACGATTTCATATTAGCCAAAATACATTTTTGTGATTATAGCGTTCATCTTTAAAATGGCGACTTAAAGATGTCTTTAATCTAGCGTTCTTTTGTTCAGGCTCTTAAAGCATTTTAAACTTTATAACCATACGTAATCAAAAATTGCCATATATAGACAACTTATGCAAGTATCCTTGTTGTAATATAGACTTCTTCTGTACTATAGCTTTATTTTGATGACCGCACAACCTATTTATGCGTTTTATAGTGAGAGTTTCAGAGTTCCAGACGAGTGATTTCAAATTGCTTTAAAGGCAAACAACACCAATTCACATTCACACACAGGCATAAACTACCTTGATGCATTTATGTATAATGACAAAATAGAGATCGCCTAACCACAATTTCGTAAACACAATGAAGTTTTAAATCATAATTGTATAGATGTGTTATTTTATAGTAAGTAATATACAGAATTTCACTAGAATCTCGATTTGCGCTGCAGAAAAGGGCCTTGTTGAAATGGCCAAATTCTATTTAGCTTTAAGAGGCAGGAGTATTCATTCACATTATGTGCTTATAGGTAGGTATACATATATTATACAGTAACGCTGTAGTCGTTATGTGCACAAAAAAGTGGTTGATATTTTACTGGATAATATGCGCATACAAACTAGGTTGTATAATATAATGGTCAAACTGTGATCATACTTGTCACTGTATAAATACACAATATTATGTTGAGATCCACTCAGCAGTACAAACGGTGCAGGACTTTTATACAATTGAGCATAATATAGAAGATGTATTATAGATTTATTACCTACCGCGTTTTCAGCAGCTAACTATTGACAATCATCCGCAAACTATTGAGTAATAAGGGAACCATATTAGTGAGATAGGTCTATTTATACGGCGTTTATAGTATGACTATGTTGTTTGTGGAAAGCCGTCAGTATACAGGTAATATTACAATTTGTATTACTGACTGGTGTCTACAATTAAGAGGTTAATTCTCTGATGTAGACATTTATATAGCCACTTTTCTGTGTGAATTTGATTATTGAAAACACCTGCATTTCTGTGAATGTACACGCAGAACTTGGCAGGTATCAATCTTTTTTATATTTACCTACTACTGTTGGCATTTTGTAAAATTTCCTGTTGTCGCGAAAATGTAATAAAATTGTGACGCGTACAAGGATCATTTCTTTTATGAAGTGGGTTGAGAAATGCAATATTGGAACTGGGTATATTATTTATGTAGATGTGATGCATATTTAAAGGGAGGGCAACCTACAACTTATTATTAAATAATTTGGGAGAATCTTATTATGTATATGAAGACGTAAACGTTCTCAACTTCAATTTTTAATCAATAGTTTGGCTGTGTATCATAATTTAAAAACGTGAAATAGATATCTACGCCATTATCCAGCTATCTACCAGAGATGTGCATTTTCTTTTCAGATTTTTAGACATATATAAATTTTAATTGTTTAATTAATTCGTCTAAATAGAATTATAAGTATATAGAGGCGACATGCATTATTTCCAAAACCTCACTAATAAATTGTCTATATTTAGACTACTATTCACTGTAACATATTTTCTAAATTTCGTGTTGGAAATACCTAACTAAAAATATGCCAATTGAATAATATATAATACATTTTGGTATTATTTTAAAATCTGAAACAATAGTAGACTTAGACCTCCATTTAGGGGGTGAGTAGCTCAGTTGGTAGAGCGTTGGTATTATCAGGGAGTACTATAAGTTCTATATAATATAGGTATTATATAGAACTTATAGTACTCCCTGGTATTATGTGTCGAATGTCCTGGGTTCAAATCCCACCCAGGGCAACTTACTCACCCCTGGCTAGCAGCTGTGCTAGTTGATTGTTTAGCAGGCTAGACCTGTTTAGTTTGTTTGTAACTGGTCTTTGTATGACCGGAGATCTATTTACATGTACTCTGACTTTGATTGTAGTATATGCAGATATTGTCGTAATTTAATTTTTTATTTTATTTTAGTTGTTGTCACCGAAAGCCGTTATCAAATTCAAAATATTTCTTTGTAATTTTTCCTTATTGGGGAAACATGATTTCATCCCAAAATAATACTTAAACACAAGCTTGCTTCCGATAAGTGACGGTTCTTGTCAGCTTATATAGTTGTGTTTTTATTGGCATATTTCTTTTGTTTATAAACATGACTACATAAACCCACTATACTATTAGTGTATATCAATTCCCAAAACACCAACCATCAGAGACGCAAACCTCAACGAACCAATTGGATCTGCCCCTCATCGAGTACATCGACTGTCTGAAGAAGTTCAAGATTGCCTTCATCCTATTGGCTCGCCTCCAAGGTCATATCCGGCGGCCCAACGCGATGGAGCACGTGTACGCCCTGTTCAAACTTCTTCGTGCTGTGGCACCGGCTGCCGATAAGGCGGAACCAAACCAGGCCATTGCTCCACTCTGCACTCGTATTATCTCCCCGTTGCTCACTCGTCGAGCGTTCATCATGCTTCAACACGGACTCCGCTCGAAGGACCTCAAATTCTGGAAGTCTCTGGGCGAGGCCTGGTCTATGACAAAGTGAGGAGAAGGGAACCTTTTTATAGTTTATTCTAGTGTTTGACCTTTTTATGAGTTTATCTGTCTGAATTGTAAGAAATAAGAGGTGTTTTAATGTGTTTTTGTTTTACTCTACAGAAATGTTAGAGCATACCTTTTTAAAGATGAATGAAAAGGAGATATTTTCGTGAAGTAATTATAATGTTTATTTTACCTATTTTAATCTGTGAAAAATATGTTCTAATATATAAAAAAGTACAACAAATATATCAAAACCAAAATTAGTCTATTCATTTAGGAGTGGTTTTATATCCCTTTGAAAAGAATTTTGCGCCATGTCTATCATTGTGTTGCAAGTTGAAAATATCATTAGGCAAACCTCAATTTTATTTATATCTAGCATAGTTAAAATTGGAAAAGTTTTATTACTTTAAAAGATATTTTATGACAGTAAACTTATTCTGGAAGGCAGTGAATTTTGAATCAACTCTAACTTTCCACTGTGTCCTATTTTTAAAATTTTATTTCAGAGATGAATGGACTAATCACATTCCAGCATTAAATTTTGGCTTCAAAGAAGGACAACCTCTTCCTGATGATATATTTGATGATACTCTAGTAAGCTTTTAAATGAAAGAATTTATTTAGATTGCATTTCTTCTTACAGTTTACTTTAATGAACATATTATTATACGTCATGTAGACCTATACCATAATATGTATCCTATATATTCTTCAGCCCTATCAGGACGGCCTTCAATATTCAGACAGTAGTCGTCTAGCAAGTCTCTACGACCCGCATGAGACGATCGCTTACAGCTATCAACCACACGAACACCAACACCACGAGCAACATCAACACTCTCAAAATCAATATCAATACCGACATTCATCACTGGCCAATCCCTCTCAGTCGACCTTTGCTCACTCAGCTTCCCCGACACCCGATTACGACCGGGATCACGAGGAGCTTGATCAACCGATTTCACCGGCAGCTCCGCAGATTGTTGTTAAAAACAGTAGGAATGGTCACTATGGAAACCATAACCACAAACGAGAGGGCTATTCCAGCAGTTCAACGAGCGGAGACGCCTTCCATCGGTCAATGCAGGGCGGATCCCTGATTGCTCTTGTAGCGGGAGGAGGGAACGATGCAGGAAGTACGATTTCAAATCATCGCCATCATAGCCACCATAATAATCACCTTCGTCCTAGCAGTGGTCACTATGGTAACACACGCCGCCGCGTGAGCACCAAACGGTCCTCAATGGAAGACCAACACACAGCTCAACTGAGAAAGTCTTCGGGTAACGGTGGGGGAAGTAACTGCCATCACTTCTTCCAACGACATCAAAACACCGCCATTACTCCGGGAATGATGGCAAATTCCTCAGGAGGTTCAGCGGGCTCCCAACTGGATCATCAGTATCACCATGGTAGCCAGGTGAAAGGCTATGTGAGTGACGGGACGAGTGATCTCTGGAATCCACTGAGTCGGGCGGGAAGTGGGGCCACGCGGAAGACCTCCAATGTCATTGGCGGTGCTGCAAGTCCTCTTAAAGTGGAGGTGAGAGGGGGTTACGAAGTGGGAGCAAGGGGGATCGATGTGGAGGAAAGTGCAGCAGAGTCCTTCCTTCGGGAGGTTCAAGCGAGGAATGGCTGGTGGGTGGTTGGTTTGTTTTTGAATTCTTGTTGATAAGTTTCCTAAATTGTAGCGGAGAGAATTGGACTGCGATGTCTTGAGAGCTATTTGGTCTCGTCATCCGCTCACCCGGGTTGTTTCTGCTTTTGTAGGATGCTGTATTAGTACTGGGCAGGAATAAGTAGACATAATTGTAAAATGTTGGCTGTTTATGAGATAAGTAAGATCGAGACAGCACTGCGGAACTCTCCTGTTCTTGTAAATTATTTAAATTCACTCGATTTTTTACTTTTTAATTATTTTTTTTTTGTTAATTTTCACTCGTATAAATTTGTTGTGACATTTAGCTAAGAAAAGAATACAATTGATATACACACAAAACTTAAAAAGTTGATAAATATAATTTTATACTCAGAAATATTCCTTTGCATTAAAATATTTATTGGATACTAGCGCTTTTATATATATATATATTATTAATGCACAATATTCTATGGCTTCCCAATTTATATGTTCATTTTTTCAATATCACATCTTCAGCCTCTACGTGGTTGAATTCGGACGAGCTGCTTCCAACAAAAAGGAGTTGAGTATTGAAAACGCCGAGCTGTTAGAGGTAAAAGAAATTCTGAAATTGTTACTACTAATTTATTAATGAAATTGTAACTACTTGCATAGTTATTTTAAAGGATTAAATCGTTTCTTACATTTGAATATAGATATGAAATATCATGTTTCATTGTTATAGTGCTTATGGGTTTTTATTTATTCATGTTATGTTATTATAACATTTAAACTATATACACGTTTACTTATTATTTCATTATTTCTTGATAATATATACGTAATCTTACATCTTCTCAATGATACTGTTCTTTGTAATGTAAAAAAGTTTAAAATTCAAAAACGTTATACATGTATATTATTAGTTCACTTCATAGTTAGTCCTTGGGTCAGCAGGTGTCAAAAAATGTTTGCCGGTATCCCAAAAAGGCGAGGAAGAGTTTGATACATCGTTAAAAAGCTATGAATGTCTAGATTCCAAAGAAATATGATAGACACCACCATTTGGTATAGCTGGAATAAATTATTGCATTTTTCTGATTTTCCATGTTATATTTAGAAAAGGAAGATTTTCAGTGTTTTGATTGGTTTTGACTTAATTTTTATGAAAATCTATATTTAAAAAATGTATTAACTTTGACTTATAATAAAATTGTTGCATATAATTTTGTTTATCTAAATCTTTTCTACATATATTACAAGCAAAATTAGATATATAAATCATGAAAATAACTTTTCAGCTACACATGAATAGCAGTTCCCAAGCTTCTTTTAGGCTTATTTTAGCTATAAAAATGGTTTAGGAACTATTTCTGCTTACTAAATTATTTAGTCAATGCATTATTTTAAAGGGCTTGTAATCTGAAAAAGTTATTTAGATAAACAATATGAAATAGAATATTTGATTATGAATAATAGTTAAACATTATTTTTCTTAAAAATATACATTTTCATGAAATTAAGCTAAAAAAATACAAAAACTGTTCCTTTTTTATATGAGAAATTAGAAAAATGTAAATAATTTTTTTCCGGCTACCACATATCTATCATATTTTTTTAGAATCATAGACATCAATATAGCTTTCTAACGGTGTATAACACTCTTCCCGTTTTGAGTACCAAAAATTGTTCTGGCCAGCAGCTGACATAAGTTGCTTTAGGTTAGGTTTGACTAAGAGTTCCCTTGAAGCAAACAATATTGGAATTATCGTGCATTTTCAGTAGGGTCCAATAAAATATAGTAAACTGTAGTCGATGGAATACAGTAACATAATCCAAGAAAAAATGCAAAATTGCTTTCTAAACCGTTTACAATGTGAACTTTCAATCAGTGTCAATCATCAAATTGTACTCGTGAAGTTTAAACTGCGTTTAGTTATATTGTACCTTTTTTATGACCTGAATTGCCCTATACTTTAACTTAAGGGCTATAAACCCACCAATCACAACGCGACTCACTACGGAAATTATAATGCATACATATTAATACAAAGGAAACAATAGGTAAATGCAAATTGGAAAATATGGATGCTGTTATATATATATATATATATCTGTATAATGCTTCTTAAATAATTATTTGAATTCAAACACCTGTTTGAATTGAAATATTGACTTCGTGGCGCAGCGCCACAGAAAAAAATGAGAATTTTCAACTCCCGTTTTTTCCACGTCGCGCGCGCCCTTGGTGGGCGCTTGCCTTTAAGACCTCATTTCTAAGCACACGTATGCTGGCTCAACTTTTTTTAACCGAATTTACTTTACAGTTGGTTTAGATTAACGATAAAACTGCTTTGCAATGCACAACTCCTTCCAGCAAAGTTTCAATTAAGTTAAAAATATATTTTCTATGGCCAAAGTTAGTTTTATCTAAAACCAAATTGTTAACTCATAAAAATAGTATTAAATTTAATGAGTTATATAAGTATGGTTATTAATGCATACTGATTAGGCTACCTCGTACTACGCATTATATTCATCTCATTGATATGCGTAAATAGTCCCACCCAACCCCCCCCCCCCCCTGCCTCATCTCTTATTTTGATATCCATGACAACTATGATCACCTGTTTGATTTGCATTTCTCACAGCTCTTAGAGGCCAAGCATAAATGGTGGAAAATGCGGAACCAGTATGGTGAGGAGGGCTATTGTCCCAGCACGATCCTCTCCCCATTTGTGGACTCGATTGGGGCCCAGGCACATGTTGTAGACTCGAAACGGATACCTTCCTCCCCAGTCAGAAGAGCTGTCAGTACCAACTTATCCTTGTTATCGATCAGCTTCATAAATATATATTGAAACAAGTACAACAGTTTATTAGTTTTTTGTCTATTCCATTGCTCATGAAAGAAATATTAATAAAATTGAAAATATTGGGAAACTATTATCAAGATTTATAAAATAGTTGAAGTAATGCCGAAGAATGAACAAGAAAATATAAGGGTAACATTTTATAATTTGATCAAGCTCCAAAGACCAAATTTCAATATACATACATAGAGAAAAGAAATCAAAGAAAATTAACATATATCAATTTGTACTCAGACGAATTCAACTTAATTTCTAAAAATATGTTAATATTACTGTGTATTAGAAAACATTGCTTTAATGAATAATATGGAACATTTAAACTGATCTTTGAGAAAGAATACAACCAAGTACATCATTTTATTCTTTTAATTATAATTACAAATTAATAGGCGTGTTATATATATATATGTAATCTGTAACTTGCTTGCACACATTCAGATTTTTTATTTATTTGGAAATTAAAGATATTTTAAATTTATTATACAACATAAAATGTGAAGGTTTTTTTTTCAAAGATAATCAATTTTTAATCATGATAAGCTGTTAGTAAATATCCCATGCAAAGTGTGTATATTTATGTGTCGACATCTTAAATTTGCAGTTATTTTCATTAAAAAAAATATTTCGAAAATATTGATCATCGTTTTTATTAGTTATACTTACAAACCTTTTTAATAAGCTTTTCTTCTTTAACTAAATTGTGTAATAGAGTTTCAATCATCAGGTATGTCTTCAGAAGGACATCAACCCAACCGTCTTTCTAAGGATTAAAATATAAAACTACTTAACTAAGAGAATAATAAAAACGCTTTCTTTCAGACGCGCGCAATAATGAATTACATTACTTTTAAGCAAATTAATTCTGATTAATATTCACTTACTAATGCATCATACGTGCACTTTTTATGGCTATTAAATTTGTGTGAAGCGTTATCGTACATACATATGCTTACTCAAATCTTGAAATGATTACAATTGAGTATAAAGATATTATGCTGAGCTTAGTGCGCTTATGACATCTACGCCTGAATAAAGTTGTTACTAATAATAATTTCGCAAAAAAAATCATCAACAGAAGTCGAAAATCAATACTATACACAATAATATTGCAATCGTTGTGGTCCAGTGAACACAGGTATTTCACGATGACAGCACGGTGATTATACACAGTAGGCCATTATGGTCCGATATTGGCGCAGTTTCCAAGCGTGAGAGAATGCACCTTTCCCCCCGAGCTACCTAAGTGTTTCTTCTTAGGTGCCATTTATACTCCGCTGGATTCCAACGCAGCACTTAACTACCTGCACTTGTTTCTTCATGTTTTTATGAGTTTTTCCTCAGTGCAGGCGTGTGCATAGATTGACTTGTACGCGCATATTACAGAGTCGACTTACATATTGAACTCACTGTTAGGTAGGTACCTATTCAATTTGTCGTAGTAGATATTTCCTTTGTTATTAAAAGTGTTTTATTTAGCTAAACTATTAACGTTTATTACTTCTAAATATGTACGTATGTTTTTTTATGAACTACGTAAAATAAATCATCGTTTAGAATTTTATTTAAAAATCAATGATTTATTTTTCTAAAAGTGATGGTCAATAGATATTAAAATCTAGTGTTTAAATTAATCTATTCCAATATCTTAAATAAATAACACAACTTTAATTTGTTTAGAAATATTTCTTCGTTTTTCATAATGCTTTTTAATAAAAAACATTTTTAGAAATGAGAACTCTATTTATCGAAAATAATACGCATTGATTTCAACTTGTAACTTTATTATTCCCGGCCGATTTATGGATTTATGCGTTTTACCTATTTACCCATTTGTACAGGAATGCAATTTATACATATATTTTATTTACTTTGAGGTAGTTTCAGGTTTTTATGTGCTTTAGTCAATAATTACCTGCCCAATGAATCAACCACATTTCAGATAATTCACGCCTTCTCAAATGTATTGGGAAATTTCCGAGCCACAAAAAACACGTAGCAAAAGGCGATAACTTCATATACGTTGTTTAGATTTAAAAACATTCACTTCGACTCTCAACATATCTCGATTAGTCAGCTATATATACCGAAAAATGGCTTTTATAACTTTCAGAATCTTCATATAGTTTTAGACTCATATGATCGTAGTAATGTCTTGATTAAAAATACTTTGATCAAACAAGAATTGTTGTTACTTATTTTCTATATAAAGACTGGGCATAGAAAATATTTGAATGAAAACATCGATTTCTATTTTTAGTAACAAGACCATTAATTTGCGTTCATCATTCTCTACTATTTTTTAAATTTGTGTTTTTTAATGGTACGTTAGTTTACGTGTAAAGAAAGCAGTCAACCAATTTAAGTAAATTTGTTAAGATATCTATGGACTCAGTTATAGAACGGGATTAATAAATCACTAGAAAGGAAATTGCCCTATCCGTAATGTTGACTCACGACACCAAACGATATGAATTGTAAAATGAATGGTTATGTTTTGCAACGTAGTAGTATCTGCTGATTCGATTACTTTCACTTAGAAGCACTACGTAACTCGGTATAGCGGAGATACGAGAATTTTCAAATCAAAAGTACCTCCAACGTTATATAAGCATATATTATCGAAACATTATCAATACGTTCGTTAACCGTGAAATTTCCAGAAGATTTTAGCCCCGAAAGCCGTTTTTTGTTAACCGATACATCACTTATAGTTTTAAGAGACCATTCTTATCTATTAAATGTGAAAAGAGATCTTTTTACCCGAGTAAAATTACATGCTGTTGTAATCGATTTAAACTAATTTTCCTTCTATTTGTAAATAATCCGTTTCTATGGTTTCAGCCCTCCGATGTAAAGATTCGAACAATTCCTGCCCCACCTCCTCCTCCAGTAGTGAAGCCCAGTGAACCCCTCGTGCTGCGACGATCAAAATGTAAGCTGCTTACGTGCTTCCTTACGTGCTTCCTTACGTGCTTCCTTACGTGTTTCCTTACGAGTTTCCTTACGTGTTTCCTTACGTACTGTTTCCTTACGTGTTTCCTTACATGTTTCCTTACGTGTTTCCTTACGTGCTTCCTTACGTGTTTCCTTACGTGTTTCCTTACGTGTTTCCTTACGTGTTTCCTTACGTGTTTCCTTACGTGTTTCCTTACGTGCTTCCTTACGTACTGTTTCCTTACGTGCTTCCTTACGTGTTTCCTTACGTGCTTCCTTACGTGCTTCCTTACGTACTGTTTCCTTACCCATTCTGACTAATTTGAAGTAACATCAGTAACAAAAAATGTTATATCGTTTTTATTGTCTAAAATAAATGTTGCATATATAGTAAAATTAATAAAGACAATTTTACTGTCATGTGTAATTCTTTAGCTGGAGACAAATAAAAAACTTCTATAACTGATGAAAGAATTTATAATCTTTGTTATTTTATTATAAAATTAACTACAAAAAAATTATTGTATATTATATTTAACCTTAAAATGTAATCAAGGTTATATTTACCCTTCTCTTGGTTGGAACATCATTTTATACCTTGGTTTTTCAGTGCTATCGAGTTATCATGAGAACGCTACCGAAACAGATGGTGAGTTTAAACTAATTCAATCGTTTTATTTGTATCATTTAATTTTTTGAAAAATAAAGAAAGCACTACAATTAAATCACTTAAACTTAGTAAATGCATAGAAGTAAAATAAATTTACTGAGCGCTTATAAAATTCTTATTAAGTTTTTAAGAGCTTAAAACGCTTAGTAAACACCATACAAAAGTATAATAAACTTAATATAAGTACAAAAGTAAAACATAATATTATAACTTAGAAAGTACTTAGTTACAAATATCAAGTGAGATTATTCAGGCTGTACTTATTAAACTGTATACTGTAATTCACTTTCATTTTATACAATATAACCTTTATATACAATACATACAATATAACATTTTATAACAATATATTATACAAAATCAATATTTTTCAAATCTACAATTTATTTTCTTCATTCTACAGGAGAAAAGAATGACGCCCTGTTGGACGAACTAAAGAGTAAATTTCACGGCTCCAAGTTCCCGCTGACCAGAAAGCGACAAATCAGTCTCACGATCAGCTCCACTCCATCCAATGTGCGACAGTGGCTCTCCAGTCAGAACTTCTCAGAAAAGTGAGTCATCCAGAAGACTGTCTGGAAGTACTTATATATGGCATAAGTATCATTTCAATTTGTGTGGTGTATATTACGCACCAAAGTATTTGCTGAAACTGGATAGTAAAAATATCGATTTGTTGAAAAGTTAGAATAATTCTGTTTGTTTTACTAATTTAAAAAAATGATACTAAACAATTTTTTTAAATTAGACTTGTTAAGATATGGTATTTTTATGAAAATTTTTAAAGCAAGACGCCATATTTAAAAATTATGTATTATAATTTTAAAGCCTTTCATAAAACACACATTGTTTTTTCCCCAAATCTTGATAGCATTCTTTAGGATTCATTTTCAGAACATTTGGCAGAATTCAGGCAAAAGATCACCAAAATATGCACATACTTGTTTATCACAAGTACGCATATTCTACCAATTTGATATATGTATTCTATTATGTTTAAGTAATAGGTTTGTGTAACAACTATAATTCTTGGAAGTTTTAGTACTTTAATTGAAATAAATGATAGACGACAAAAATCAACAAATTATAAATTTGCATCTTACTTCTTACCTTTTTTTAGACACATCACTCAACTGTCGAAACTTTCGGGTCGGAAACTCTTCAACATGTCTCAAGAAGAGATGGAGGATGTTGCGGATCCTGAATGTGCTGACAGACTCTTCCGTCTCATCACGGACCTCAAGAATGATCTCAATAATGGATACGAACAGGTGGGTGGCGACGCAAATAATTTGTAGTTGACTGTATATTTACGAAATTATCGAAATTAACAAAAGCTTTATATAGAATAGAAGGTATATATTTTATTGCCTATTTCTCTATAACTGAGCAACTGATGACTTCAAAACTGATATAGCTCAAAAGCCACACGGATTTTTGGATAATTATGGCCCTTGTGTCATTTTTAAAATTAATATTCTACGTTAAATGACTACATGCATAGGTTATGCTTCGTAAGAACCATAACAGCCATGATGCCATTTTATAAGGTCCAACTTAATATTCCAGTACAACACACCGAACAGCAAGGAGCTACAGGAGATACTTCATGCTCGAAGACAGCATGTTCACAACACGGATATGGACACAGAAACACTGGGATCACTGCCTGATTTCGTGCCAGACCACTATATTTCGTAATTTTAGAGTGAGTATCAGAGGCTGATGTTTTTGAGTATTCTCCGATTTATTGAAAATACTAACGCAGTTATTGCATAACAGAGTATTCCTACTTATAAATGTATCTATCTAGCAACAGATACTAAATCCATCATGGAATGTTATCAAATGTTATATTATTTCTAATAATTTCAGAGAATTACCAAAAATATTGACGAACTCTATGAAAAACAAAGAAGATATCGACGCCAGTGTTATACGATATAACTGTCCAGTATCACTTGAAGCGATTTCATAAAAAATAAGTTACATGTTGCATGTTACAAATTTCTCTTATACTTTTATTACAATTAAATATAATGATATCAATGTCTCATAGTCATACACTGCTCCGACACATTATTCACAGTTTGTCGTATCATTATTTTGTGTACATTTGATTCATAAAAGAAGAGTAGAAATAATACAAATTTTCGTCGATGACAATCCTTACCGGATATATAACATTTCGGTCCATATGAGCACCACATTATAGTAGTATGTGTAATGGACCAGACTATACATATATTTTCTATTGATATGATGGGGAAATTTCAATTAAAACGTTTACTTTTCAATTAAAGAATTTAATACATGTATTCATTGCTTATACATTTTCAAAATATGTTTGTATGAATCGTACAATCTAGATTTTGTTAAATTCTAGCTTATCATTTTTTATAGTCCTAAATTTGAATAAACCATGATTAATTCATACATTTTCTGTTCCATAACTATTGTATAATTACTATTTTCACTTGTGCTCATTCGAATTCCGTTCATCTATATGTTTACGTACTTTTTAGAAATATTTTTGATTTCTGATTATTTAATTTTTTTTTTTTTCAACTTCCATATTTTATGCACCGGAATTATATTCTTCTGCATCACATACATAATCAATTATATTTAAATCACCAATACAATAAATACCACGTACCAAAAATTCTGAAGTGAGCCATGTACCTTAGTGTAGTTCGATTATCCATTTTCTTCCAAATCATTTGTGAATACCCTCTGAAGTGTATTATTACAGCAGATTTTGATTAATTCTCTGATACATTTTATTGTTACCTTTATACAGTTTTCCACTTTAACTATATTGTATTTACTTGTATTTTCATTAGCATCACCTTGTGCCATAATTTGTTTTTACTTTTCATATCATCTTACAAGTTTGCTTTAGTCGTTTTCATATTTTGTTATTGTGTATTAATATATAATGACCTTTTTTTGTAAAATATTTATAATTATAATTTAACTTCA
The DNA here is from genome assembly GCA_036023295.1 of Invenusta paracnida. Classification (NCBI taxonomy): domain Eukaryota; kingdom Metazoa; phylum Platyhelminthes; order Proseriata; family Coelogynoporidae; genus Invenusta; species Invenusta paracnida. Next base: position 17,780 of record JAYRBW010100525.1, read on the forward strand.
GTAATTTCATGAAATCATATACTATACTTATATGTATATGTAATTCTACCACTTTTTTTAAATGCTTAAAAATATTTCTACTCAACTCGTTTAAATACTGCAACCTCACATATCAACATTTTTTTAATTCAATAATTGAATAAAAATATTTCATTGCCATAATATCTACTTTTGTCAACATTTATTTATACTTATCTAAACTAAGATTTATACTAATTTTTACAATTGAAGTATATATGTCTAGTTTTAACATTGATAGTGACTTTAAATTTAAATTATTTAACTATCTAGGTATTTAGTATATTTTATATTACTTATAATATTAATATAAACTATAGAATATAGTGTACATATATATACTCCAATATTATTCAAAACAAACTCAATTTTATTTAAATATAGACATTTTTTGAGATCATAGTTATATTAAATATTTGCTTTAAAAGATAATAACATGTTCGTGATATTTTTAAAAGCTTACTAGAATTGTTTACAATCCAAAAGAAATTTAAAAATAAACAATTGTTATCCCGATATCCATTTTTTTTAATATAACATGTGTGTTTTACTCATAGAGTAAAGTGAATTTATTTACCCTATAGTTTTTACAAAAGAGATATTTTAGAGTTTTGTCACTGGACACGATAGTGAATTTAGCGATTAAATTATGTAAATTTTTAAGTCACAAAAGCTTATATTACTCTATTTGCTCCTTGAAAATCACAGTTGAAATGAGGGAAGAGGGCTTCAAAGGCTGATCAGTATACCTCTGGTATGGATAGGGTTAAAATGCCGACTATTGGAATAATTACAGGATAGCGATATATAGTATTTTACTCATCTAATAAACATTAATGAGAAAAATAATTTGTATCATATTTGAAAATAATAATTTAGAAATATTACTATTTTAGTAGGTAGGTACTCTTTCGGTATTTAGTAGGTACTATTTTATACCTACAGCTAGGTATATACGATACACTATAAGAGAACATATTAATGAAAAGAATCACTACTGAAGTCGAACACCCAATCCCTTGTAAAAAAACCGTAATTCAATAATCTGCATACATGAGATACGAAAACATTGGTCGTGCTAGTACATATATCAACGATTGTAAACTAAGAATATAATATAAATTAATTTAAATATTGCATTCTTTTCGATATAGTATTATTTTCAAAGTATCATATTTCTAACGACGTTTCTTGGCTTTAATATTACCACATTTTATGTAGGTAAAAATAATTAATCTGTGGCAGATAATTTTATAAGTAAAGTTGATGTACTTAAAATTTGAAAATATACATGTATAATACAATATTAAAACAAACTCTTTTTAACAAATAAAAAATTATAGGTTGAACTTGTAACGAGATTTTTAAATGTTTCATAAAACTATAGTGCATCATTGTTTTATTTTAAATTATTGAATATTCTAAAAAATTGGATTTTATGAAAACATTATGTTTGGGATAAAATGAAATTTGGTATTTCATTTTACCCCCTCTGCGCTTATTTGTGCATTTATATTTTTGTTTTTCCACTTAAACATCACTATTCTGCATTATTTGGGTGTGATTTAATTTTAGGAATGACAAGACAATACAAAAGAAAGACGAATTGTCAAAATTGGTTATCAGAGACCATGAATCAGGCGATTGAGGCGGTTAAATCAGGGAGAGGATTTAAAAAGGTGGCGGAAGAATTCGTTTTTAATGTCACAACATTGTTCAGACGTGTTCGCAATCACAACAAGGTTATCAAGAACAGCAACAAAGGTCTTGGTTCTAAGCAAACGAGTCTACCTGAAGAAATTGAACTG
>JAYRBW010100536.1:0-19604 GCA_036023295.1 Invenusta paracnida
TCTAAATCTCCACTCCAACTCTCACTCACACTCCAAATCACCACTCCGGGGTATGGTTAATCTCCACTCCATTTCAAGGTCACAGTATCACTCGAAACTTCACTCCAATTTCATTAACAAATTTGGAGTAAGCTTTCAACCACACTGAAATTGCCACTCCAAAATTGATGTTTATCAACGGTACCGCTTCCTTCGTCGACATAACTTAATATTACCAATAAGGATCAGACGTTTGTTGGACATATATGAGTAATCCATTTGAAAAATATAATGACGTCGAATTTATGAAGAGATATCGATTCACCAAAATTTTTTTCGGGAGTTATTAGGGGATCTAGAATTTACCATTTAACGACGGTATGCGTGGAAATCCAATTCCACCAATCATCAATTGTGTATTGCCATGCGATATTATGCAACAGAATCTATTGAAGTAAATGCTATCATGTAAATTTTTCAATTCTTTTCACAATATTGATAAGCGTTTAATTTTAATATTTTAGATAGTTAATGTCTATCTTGAAGAATTTCAAATAAGACATTAACCTGCCGTGAGCAGAATAGTGAAGAATGTGGCAGTATTAATTGCCAGCAAATGATAGCTAATTTAAGTAGTTTTTTAAATATTAGAATGGCTTCAATAAATCAAAAAATGGATAAAAAACAAAATCTATATTATAGATTAATTAAATCAAATAACAAATAATTTTCCATCATTATATTATATAAGAAGCTTTTATTTAAAATTATACATACATAATGATAGTGTTAGTATTTTAAAACATATTAAAGTGCATATTATTAAATTTTATGCATTAAAATTTATTGAAAACTGGTTTTACAAATATATTATTTTTACCCAATTTTTTACATTTTGTATAGACAATGTTTACTAAAAATATAAATAACATTCAAAATTAATATACAAGCTAATAAAATAATTCAAAAAAATTATATGAATTCTATATTATTAGTATAAACTATTTATTAATGAGGTGTTCTTCAACATATAGTATTGCACTGAAATCAATATAGCTGCTATGGCATATTTCTACATAACTTGTTAACAATTTGTTAAATTTATATAATTTATATGAATAAACTGGATATTCTTACTTATCGCACATCTTTTTGGCTCGTGCCTTTTGATTTTCCCAACACATTTTTACCTTCTTTATACTTCTTTTTTTCTCTCCTCTTGAGTTCAAGTCCTCCGTCCAAATTTCCCAGCTTTGATTTTGTTATCTTATTTTCTATTTTTCTGTTTTTTTTATTTCCTATTTTTTGATGACTACTCACAAGTTCTCTAATTATTTTATTTTCCTTAATATCTGTACCTACATACATTTTTCGCAAGACATGACTTAAAATATAATTAAACTTTTAATAAACTTTACCTAAACTAATATTATACACAAGAAAGACAATTTACAAATAAATGATATACTTTATTGCATATAAATAAAGATTAAATTGTGCGAATATTTTTTATTGGATACGACAACGTGACCTACTTTCTCCTCTAACTAAAAATCAAAATTACTCGAGTAGAGATTTAAGTTATCAAATTACGCCGCACTCGAAACTCCACACGAGTTAGTGAAGTTGGAGTTGTAGTTTGAGTCTGAATTTGAGTGTGGATTTAGCATAATAATGTGTGTGTGTCCTATATATATTTCTCATCGAATAAATTTATTCCATTATAATAAAATAAAATATGTAAATCAAACTATTCATCAGGTAATGTTTAATTAGTTGTACATACTAATTATGTAACATTTCATTTGTTAGGTTATATTGGGACTGTTCTGAAATGACGTCACGCTTGAGGAAGGGTTGAAAAATTGGGAAAATGTAACTTGGTGGGAGGGGGTATTAGTCAAAATGTGATGTCACAGTTTCCTTTTCAACAAAATGTGAATTTATGTGATAAAAAGCAGAACATATATGTGTAGAAAATTCCATAGGAATTAATAAAATAAAATACACCTAGTTATTCTACGAAATAAAATGAGATTAACAAATAATAAAGCATAATTTTTCGTTAAATCCTTGTTATTGTAGTTAGGAAACATATTTGTTGAATATTATGCATATTTATAAACAGGTTTAATATAATTAATCGACTTTTTACAGATAAACTGAAATATTTAATGTGTAAAAAGTATTACTATTTGGATAAACTTGTATGTATTTAGAGACGGAAATATGTGGTTAAAAAACATCTAATAGTATTTTATTTTCGAACAGAGAGAGGGAGGGTGAGGGTTAGCCAAAATGTGACATCATTTTGAAGGAGTGTCTCAAAATGAGCGGCGAAGTGTGACAAGGGGAGGGCATGGTCCAAAAGCCTGCAAAAAGCGTGACGTCATTTCAAAACAGCCCCTAATATATGTTATGTAATTATATATTATTTAGGAACCATTATAACTATAAAGGTATTCCCAGGTATTATTATTATGTACTTATAAATACACAATTAAAGTACATTTCCTTTAAACATTTTATGAGTGGTTAGTTATAACAGTCTATAAATTTTAAAACAAAACACGTATTCTGAAAAATATATAGCAGGATCCATCCAGGAGGGGCCTAGGGGGCACGTGCCTCCCCTACAGGTCATAGTCAGTGCCCTAATGAGGTTGATATTGCGCTGTTTGTGAAAAAATCTATAGTACACACCGTCTCTTGTAAAAAGCCGCTTACGGATCCAGCTTTATAATTTCTTGCTATTTCGATAACTCAACAGTCCACGCTCAAATAATATATTATAAAATATTATAAAAACAGTGGTATAACCCGTAGCAATTTGATAATGATTTGTGCCCCCCCACCTACATTTAATTCCTGCATCGGCCCTTGTAAATAGTATGTAACGTATGATATTATCGGCTTGTCACTCCAGCGCAGATATATATGCTAGTATAGGTATATATCTTTTATCATAGAATTATGCATATTATACCTAATATGGTTTATTCCTATAAACTACCACAACTTCACCAAAATTAATAAATATTATTACAACTATATATGCTATTTAACATAATACATGGTTGTTATTATTCCGAAAAATATATTATTAAAATGCACATACATGTATTAACAATTTCTAAATTTATTCTAAACTAATTATTTTAATTACTAAGAACGATTATCTCAATAAAATTTAAGTTTGATACAAAAAAAATCAAAAATTATATGCTCGGATTAGTTATGTAACAAATATCAAAATGATTATATAAAGCGGATTATAACTTTATGCTTTTAGTTAATCTGAATAATAATAATATTCTCGAGTACTGATGGCATTATATTGATTACGCTTAGTCATGGTTTCAATTAAATTGTTGACAAAAACAACTGAACGTGTCTCACATATGTAAAAAGCTAATATGAATAGGTATTTATAAGATATGTTATCTTCTCCAGTGCCAGAAAAATCGAAGCTAAAATTAACAACAACTAAAAAGGTGAATATAAACTATAGCGTTTCCTTTAATCTAGATAAAAATTACCAAAACTTTAATATTTTTGTTGTAAAAGATTAAGTAACATATTTCATAATGATATATTTTATTATAAATGCAATTATTATCAGTAAAATTATATACATGATAATACATACATAACCGTAGAAAATACACAACAATGTGGATTCAATGTTACTATGCACAGTAGTATAAACACATCTATAATTAAAAAATATATATATATTATCGATGCTTGAAATTTGCGAACTTTTTTTCAGGCGTTTCAATAACTTCAGAATTGGTATTGTTCCCATCAGTGACAACAGCTGATGATGACGCAACTACTTTTGTATCATTTACAGCTGTTGAAGCTATCTCAACATCACCAGAGCTAGTTGTGACATCATCGCTGATAACAGGGACCGAAGCAGGTGGGTATCGAAACTTGACAGGGGGTTTCTCTTCGTCATTTTCTCGGATTGAGTAGTCGTGCAAACTTAGCAATTTAAGCCAAACGATCATTCTGAAAAATTCCCAGTTTGAAGGAAATGAGTTAAGGAGTACAACAAATTAGCGTTGGGATAACATGGTGTGTTATTATAGATTAGTAGTAATACCCCGAAAAAATATATTTTAAGAATTATTATGCTGTTCTATTTTCATTTACATAAAATTTTTACAAAATAAATAATTATACCTGCATTTAAAATATACAGATGAAAAAAATACATGCTACTTTTGTTTATTGCAAGCAAAACATAGAATACATACATTTTTATCGTAGTGCATTATCTGTGGAATACTGATTATTGTATTGAATCACAATATACACAATGGAATTTAAACATATATGGAAACATTTCAAAGTAAACAAACAGTATTATAGTGAAAAAATGAAATATACACTTAAACAAATTATAATTGTTAAATACATAGGGAAACGCACCTTCACTACTACTAATAATAATATCCAGTTAAGCAAGGTAAACCTTTTCACATGCTAGATAACAAATAGTACAACTTTAGCAAAAAATAAATGCACATTGAGTTGTATTATTATACGTATATTGTGAAATAACATTCTCTTAGTTATGAAATAAAAAGCGACAAAATTGTCAAATTGCAAAAAAATATTCTACTATATAGGTACAGTTAATAGTTCACTTAACGATAGCGATTAGCCTAGATTGGATCAATCTTAGATTGTCGATAGCTACAGTACTTTCTAGATAATAATTGACAGGTTGACGGAAGAAATATCCCCGGTTGTGAAGTCTCAGGTCAATCGAGCGAACAGATTAGAGATTACACGAACTAAATCTCAATCTAAACGAGATTATATTCATTCAGTCGCGATTAAGGAAAAATATTTGTAATATAGCAAATATTTCAACTTTAATCTTTAATTTTAGCCTATGAAATCATAAGACAGCAGCGAAATCATATTTAAGATTTTTTAAAAGCACATCATCACCTCTATAATACATATCTAACACAAATTAATTCATTAATTATTTCGAGAGGGTTTCTAACGCAAAGCAAAATGGCATTTTAAAAATGTCCACTAATTGTTTATCGATTAGTTAAAACTAAATATTTTTAAAAGCCATACATACATATATTAAAAGTACCCCTTTTAATCGTCATTTTGAAACCAAATATGATGTATTTCATAAAACAAAAGTGATAGATTTGGTAATAAAAAGAAAAGATAAAAATTATCTAAAATACCTGCAGAAGACAAACTTCTGGTCCAATAGCCTAACAAAGTCATTTCCATAAAAAAAAAGATTGACGAGCTGATTAGAAAAAGCCTATAATGCTAAGAGATGGGTGATTTTTGAAAATAGTTCATTAAGTGCTATAGTCATTACTATGGCGATGATCAGTGCTATAGCGATTACACTGCAGCTGTCAACCATTTCACGGGAAGGAAGAATGTACGTGTGATAGACAGGGAAATCTTAGATCCAATAGGATTGTAAAAATGACTTTACAATAGCGATTAGGTTAGTTACAGTTATTAAAGTGATATCATTGAATACAAAGGTACATTAATTATATTTATAGCTGGTGTCAGCCGAGAAAATGTCTAGTGGCGCGACCAATCCAATTTAATCTAATCGTAAAGTGATCTATTGTGATCAAAAGTGATAATCCTAATTAGTATAAATATCAGCAAGAAAGGATACGAGTTCTTCTCCGATTTAGCGTCGAACATGTGTGGGAAGATGTGCCTATGTTTGAAAGCTTCAACCGTTTCCTGAAATAATAAAACCAAAACAAATATAATATTTCAATAATATGGGCATAATAGTTATTAAAATATATCTAACTTTCTTCATTCAACTAATTATGCAAGAAACGCTATTAATGAATGTCTGAGTATGCTAAGCTATAAAGGCCACCTTATAAAGGTCCAGATCGATAGGTTTGTGAATTCCGTCGTTTCCATAACGACGATTGTAGGAGCCATCAAAGTGAACCTTATCGAGAAGAAGTCCATAGCCAGGTGCACAAGGAACATTAACCTGTCAGAGAATCGAATTTAGAGGAGCGGAATAACTTGGACAATATCACAATCAATAAGAAAACATCAATGTTGTAAGATCTGGGCTTTTAATCTGGGTTAGGAGCATGCGAGTCAAACTGAATTCACAAAAGAGGTAGCGAACTGACCTTTACGAAGGGTGAAAAGGCCAGGTGAAATGTGCTTTCTTCCTTGTAACCGCGAGTTATCGCCATGACAAGACCTGATGACAAGAATAGCATGACAAAGATAGATTGTGCAGCTATAATGAGCTAAGTTTGAGTGATGCGGAGTTGCTCTCATAAAGCCAACAAATGCAACAAATACATTTATATATATTTATTTATACATACAAAAACTTATCAATATTGTATTTTTAGTATGTTTGGCTTTGTAGGCTTGGCAGAATTTACGATCGTTATCCTGAACTATTAAAAAGAATTCTAAATCAACAATAAATCGATAATAGTCAGGTAAACTAGATAAGACAAAATTTAGAAAATAACAGTTTAAATGGAAATTATACTTCAAATATTAGCAATAATAAAAAATACGAAGGTAATATGTGCTAAATAATATAACTAATAATTATTATTTAAACGTGACAAATCACAAATAAAGCCCATATTTCAAATGGATTAGTTAATAAAATTCTAGAAATGCACCTCCAGCTGAGACGTAAATTAAATATTCCTCAAATATACAACCTGGTGACATCCATCTGTTTTGCTTTTAATAGTTATTTAAAATCAATATTTCATCAACAAAACCTAAAGTTTGGCGAGTAATAACTTACTGCTTTTCTACAGGGATAATACACAATTTAACACAGCTTGAAATGAAAAACATTCGTATCAAAATATGTTATGTAAAGAATTATGGAAATTATTAATCTACCAATTCAATCAACTCCCACATTCCTTCAGATAATTAAATATCCAGTCTACTACCCACAAGCACAAAAAAGCAAGCTAGACAACGAGGAGAATTCAGCCCAGGGACTCTTGAACTCACCAATCATATTTCTAATCTGATGCATCATGAAGGACTGGCCCTTGATGGTAATGAGAACATACTCTCGTTCTCCGTGTAAAAAGGGGAGACTACAGGTCAGCTCAATCATGTGCCGATTGGCGTTGCTTTTATAAGCATTCCTGAAGAGAGAAGAAGTACCTACAGTCTGTCGTATTTACACAGTAGCACACACAAAGCAATTATGAAAGTTAGCATAAATTCGCATAAACATCACATTTAAGTAAACTTGACTTCGAACAGTTTAAATAAATGCTTAACAACTAACTGTATAAAAATCGTAAATTCTAAAGGACTATTTATTAACATAATTCAATAGAACCTTCTACATTCAAGATTCATATCTCCATCATAAATAACACAATTTAAATAAATATGCATTGCAACATGCATACAGAAATATAAAAAATCCACAGACTATTGATTTGAAAAAATTAAAACATTTACTTTACTATCAAAGTAATTTTATTAGAAACATTTAATTCGCCAAATTACATCGACTTTGGTTATTATTCAATTTTTCGTTAATCAACCAAAGAATTACATATTCGTTTCCCGAATTTCATTAGAAAGACTTTATATTAACTCTATATACAGATATATAATGAAGTATATTTAAAAAGACACTTTCAAAGAAGCATAAACTTAAAGGCCTTACTGATCCTTCGTGAAGTTGTGGTAGTTATTGGTGCCCTTGTAGACACGGAGGAGGTCGACAACCTGGTTCAGGGTCTCCGTGGACATGCGATACGAGGTTAAGTCCCGGACCGACGTGTCCTTGGGCGAAAAGGCGAAGCTTGGCGAGAGATACTGGTAGGTGCGGTGGGTACATTCCTTCCAGGAGTTGAAGCCCTGGGTAACACGGACTATGTCTATTAATGGAAGATAGACGATCTGTTAGAATCTCTTCAGTATGTCCTTGTACGAAGGCTAAAACTCGGCTTCTCATTGGCCGAGTGTAACCGCACAATAGGTGCTAACTTCTGCACTTAATAGGAGACATTTTTAATAACAGTTGGTCGAGAGAAGAGATACGAAATTTCATTAAAAACTCAGAATATTAAGAATTTCTTTGTTTATCTCAAGTAAAATGTACAATTATCAACAGACTTTTTAATGCAAAAACTAAAAGATGTTTAGCAATAAAGGTGTTTTAAAAATACAGAAAATATAAACAACTCAAGCTATAAGTGTAAATTATGTTGTTAATCGTATTTGTTTAGTACTGTGATGTTATTGTCACTAATTTTACATTTAGTGTTACTAATTGTTTAATGTTCTTATTTTCGTCACTTTTACAACTCACATTTACCAATTATTGTACAATATTCACAAATTGGCCCTTAAAAAAGCCTATAAACAATCAGAAAAAAACACTGGCAATTAAAAAACGCTAGCAATAACGCAGGTATACAAGAAAAACGCAGGTATTGGCAGCACTGTATCTTGGTTCTACTCTGTATAAATTTGCTTTCTAACCAATGAGAAACGAGAATTTCCCTCCTTTATTTAGTTCGTCGAACAAGTTAGTTCCATCATGTAGACACATATTTCCATCGAACTAAATCAGCGAGTCCGCTTGTCAAAAAAACGGGACCGTGTAAACACGGCCTTTAGGCTACAATAGCGATGTACCAACAATTTAATACAACGATTGAAAACATATTAAAGCTCACCTATAACTCTAATTTCCGAAGGTAAATTGGAATTACATTTTGAGACAATATCAGGAACATTTGGAGGAAGCTGAAAATCAGTATAGAATATATTTTTACATACATCAAAGACAAGAGAAACCGAAGAGGAAAACCCACCATCAATGAACAACATTGGCCTGCAGCAGATACATTCGTGTCGGTTTTAGAAGCGCGTTGGAAATTGATCTAAATGGAGAATAGGAATTAGATAAGGCAAAATTAATAAACTGCGGCTTTTTGAGTAACTACAAATTATGCATTTTTATAACCTACCAAGCGGGGTAAATTAGCCTCTCTTTCAGATATAAAATCAGATTTTCTTAAACTATCTAATAATGCTCCCTCGATAGTTTTAATTCCGGGATGCCTAAAAATATATAAATGACAATTCGACAGTAAATAGTAACAAAATAAGTCTCGTACTTCTGATTAATTCATTCCAATTGCGTGATAGCTAATTAGAGATTTTTTAATAGATTTTTGACAATTAATAAATACTAATACAAAATTTAGTGAGACAAATACATTAACACCTTTAATCTGTTTAGTAAAACGATGCGCAAGATTTATTTTAATTAAAAAATATACAGTTTTTAAAAACACTTGAAAAGATACATATTTAACTGCGAAATTTGTAATGTTAATTACTACAAGTAACTACTAGCATTAGAAACTTGTATAAAAAAGTTACAACAATTATTAGAAATGCATAAAAATAAAACATTAATTTGGCAGTGTAAAAAATGTCATATAATAACCAAAAACTGTAACTATTTACGTATATAGTATCTATAAAGATAAACACGTATATACTCTAAAAAAGTATCTATGGTCAAAACAATACTTATGAAAAAATCTAGTCTTACAATGGTTTAAAACACTCACCTTTGCATGCCGGAATAACCAACGCCACAGTACATCATAAGCAACGCATGTTTTTTACGTCGATCGATTAGTTTAATCCTATTTTTGGGCAAATCCTTGTGGAAGATATCAAATGGTAGGATCCGCTTAAGTCTGGAGATCCCCCCCAAGACTTCATTGGATACTTTTACAAAAGATTTAGTGTCTCGTAAATTGGCCAAAAAAGATGCAAGACGAGAAAGCATAATTTGGTGATTCCAAAAATAACTCCTACTTGCATTTCAATTTGTTTTCTTTCGCAAGATGGGCTTCTGCCTGTAGGTGCTACTAGTGCCTACTCTGGGCGCTTTCCTTATAGGAGTGGTAGGCGAGATAAAAGATGCCTATACTCCCTGTGAATGGGATCAACACGCCGTAAAAATCGCTACAGAAAAAATGAGCAACAATTATTCAAAGGGTTGGGCGATAAGCTTCCAATTCTATCACTCATTAGAGAACTGGAATAAAGAAACATAGAAATACAATAGGAGGGTCTCTTCTGATGCATAACTGAAAATAACGATACTAAATATACATATATATAAATTTCAAAGAAACCATAATATCAGATATTTAGTTTATTAAATATACTAGATTTGGTACTAAAAATGGACTAGTTCTTAATAGTTATCATAAATGTAACAATAATTTAGTTTTAATATAAATTATTATTAATGGGACATTAAATGTTTTTAAATGATATTTAAAATTACATATTATTATTTATAGTCTATTTCTTGGTCACAATTGGTCTTACGACATTTTTTAGTATTAAGAATCTGCAGGCAGTGTGTTCAATGCTTCCTATGTAACTAGAGAACCACAACTGGTCAACTTCATGTTTTATATATGAGCACCTCAATCTAATTTTCAGTAAGCAATCGGCAGTTGAGACTGAGGTTGTCACAAGACATTGTCATGTTGAAAAGCAACGCCTCTCAGTGGCAGGAACGTGTGAAATCTGTTTTTGAAAGATTCATACATACATACCATTTATTCATTTTTTTTGTTCACACCCCTCATAATTTAAATTTTCTATAATTCTGACGATTTTACAACCAGATGAGTGAACAATGGGGTAAATATGTAATAAACAATGTTGGCACTGCATGACAGCTCGTCATATTTTCTAAACATACTGATAACCTTGAACCAGATGAACTTGGCTCTTGTCAGAGAACAAATAGTTGGGCCTCTTGAAGCCCCAGGTGGTGTTCTTGTTCTTGTTCAACTATCCTGTGTTTATACCAATACTACCTTCTCTTTGAACTTGCTCCAGATTTTCCACACTCCTGAAGGGTTGTTGCAGAGATTCTCCATTCCAGTGATGCCTTCCTCTCTCTCTTCTCCATTTTCCCACTCCTGGGCATCTCAATAGGATGCTCCGGTTATGAAAATATAATGCTAACAATATGTCTGCAAAACGTGCACTGGTTGTTAGAATAACAATAACCTGCTAATTTGGAGATAATACATCACAGACAGATCGCCCAATCATTGCAGTTACAAAGTTCCCCTTAGTGAGTCATACATTGGTGATCTGAAAAGTTCATACTTTTGCTAGTAAGCATTTGAGCATAATGTAAGTCTAGTCATACTAGTAAAAGTTAGTATTGTATACTACCCTAGTCACACATGATCATACATTTTTTGTGCATATCACTCATTGTCTCTATCTAAATTGTCTTACTTTTGTTGGCCTTGATACAATTTAGCAGACTTTTGTGGTCAGAAAATATGATTTATGAAATACACAAAGTAGTATGATGGGAAAGCATGTAACTACAAAGAGTTATTGCAGCATTCATTAAGATTGAGTTTTTCTGTGTCTTGAATTTTAATACTTGAATTGTTGAGTTAATGTAATGGAACAGGCTGGTGTTACAATTGACAGGTTCCCACTCTTTTTCTATAATTTTTTTCCTCGAGTTTTCCCTGATTTTTTTCAGATTTAACAAAACTGATGAGACATTTATATTGATTACATTTTTGCTATATTTTTGTGTGTATCGAAACGATTATTAGCTATATAAATTATGTTAATTCATGTTTTTTTATTTAGAATGATAAATAATTTTGAATATAAGTTGTATAATGTTGTATTTCGCACATATAATTTAACAGATAATAACAGTAGTACTAACAGATAATGAAAACAAATTAGAAATCATGCCATGTTTAGAGTTAATAGTTCAATTAAATACAGAGTTACAATACTATTATTAAGTATTTCAATAAGTATTTAAGTATTGATATCAAAAATATATTCACGTTTTGTTTTTGTTTTTGGAATATATGAGTATATTTTTTTATTTTAATACTTTTAAAAATTTCTGAATTTCATATGATTTTTTAGAAAAAAACAGAATTCCCTGAGTTTTTTCTCAGTTTATAAATATAAAACTTTATAATAGCTTCTGATTTCTTAGTCTCTGCTCATCAAAGGAGCACTGATGTTAAACTGCACTAACTTTGTGAGGTTCTGTGCTTTCAATGCCAACTTACAAGGTAATGTGAATTATTTATATTCATAATTTTATTATTATAATATAATTGTGTGACAAAGTAATTTAATTAGAATAATCAGAAATTAATAAATATATAAATGGCAATTTAAGATATTCCTACTTTGTAAATGATGTAATTACTAATTTAACTAATTGAAATAAAACTAGAGTAAATGTTAAATAATATTAACAGTATATGTACATGTATTATATATGTACCTAATATATTATGTACTGTAAACATTAAAATTGAATAAAAAAAGAAAATTATACTATATATAATTATAATGCAAGGATTTTATTCAATAAAAAATATAAAGTCAATTTCAAAAACACAAATTATATTATATAGTATAATAAAAGCAATCTTATTAAATACCTATATGTACAATTGAATGGGTATATTTATGGATACACTCATATGTTACATAGTACCTAGAAGGATATATGCCCCAAATTACTTTCCCTATCGATTTTCTGGTTGATCAATGTAGATATAAAATCACATGTCAAATACACAATCCTTGGATATATGCACTAAGTTAATAATTATTATTATGCCCTCAATCTATGCCCTCATTGATCAATTCAGTTTTAAAATCATGTGTCAACATGTGCTCTCCTTTTATATATGCACTTAATTAGTAATAATTATTATGCCCTTAATCTGTGACCCTCATAGATCAATATAGATTAAAAAGCACATGTCAAAATGCATTCTTCTTGGATATATGTAATAAATAGTAAATTAATAATTATTGGCCTCATGTCATTGACATTGACATTGATCAATACAGATCTAAAATCATATCAATTTGCACTCTTCTTGAATATATGTCCTAAATTATCAACTCAATCTGCACCACCCTCATTGAGCATTGCAGATTTTTACATTGAGATTTAATGAACCCTCCCACTCCTTCACATATATTCATCCATGACAAGTAAAAATGCCGCCCCCTATAAATTTTTTTGTTTTTTTATGATTATGAAAAATGTACATTAAAAATAGTAATTAGCTTTATTTGTGCAATTACATTAGTGGTATTAACATGTAATGAACATAAATAATAATCACAACATGCAATAAATGTAAATAATAATCACAACATGTAATAAATGTAAATAATAATCACAACATGTAATAAACCTAAATAATGAAATAATAAATAAATGTAATGAATATAATAAATTTTAGTATTAGGCTCTGCCATGTCCTGCAACCACAAGTTAACAGCATCTTGGCATTGAGTCCAGGAGGTTGTCGATCAACTCTTGAGGGATTGCTTGCCACACATGCTGAGCTGCTTCCCATAGGCCATTGAGATTATGCACCTCCATGCTGTTGATCTCCTGCTGGATGTGTGCCAACAAGTTCTCAATAGGGTTGAGATCGGGCGATTGGGCAAGCCAAGACATCACAGCAATGTTGTTCTCCTCAAAGAAGGCTCGTGTTCTCCTGGTGGTGTAGCTGGTAGCATTATCCTGTTGAAACAGGATCTGTCTTCCAGGCAAGTCAAGGGGCACCAGATGTTGCTCCAGGATCCCTGTGTAGGCTGCTGCCATCATAGAGCCGTGATAGTGGACCAAAAGGGCATTCACCATTGTGAGAGAAGCCTCCCCAGATGTCTACTTTTCCTCCAGAAGAGTGGATGGATGGCCGCAGATGCTGCTGTTGCATTGTGGCACCTCTGCTCCATCTCACATAGCATCTCTGACAACCTATCACCAAGTGAATGGGGCTCTCATCTGAGAAGAAGCACCTTCTCCACTGTTTGACAGTCCAGTTTTGCCATTCTCAAGCCCACTCCAACCTTGCAGCATGGTTATGCACAGAAAGCAAAGGCTTGCATCTTGCAAAGTGACCTGACAGGCCAGACTTTAGAAGACTTAAACTTCACTGTCATGAGGCTGGCATTGACACCATGCTCCAATTGCCATCTTTGACAAAGTTGATGGGCTACAAGGCATGGAATGCCTGAAGACATACAAGTGAGTGCAAGGTCTTGCCATGGTGTTGAGACATGAGGATGACCAGTCCTCAGAAAGTCAGCTACACTGTTGGTCCACAGGTGTTTGGCCAGGAGTCTCTGGATGGTGCACCAGTCGACATGAAATATGTTGGAGAGTTGCAGAACAGAGTGACCTGCAGGCTGATGAAGAGCAACAATCTGGACTTGCTGGTGTCTACTAATTGAAAATTTCACAGCATGGCTATTTACTTCATTGCCCAACACATGCATAACTCCAATGCCATACACAGGAGCCCCTATAGTGGAGAGAATGTTGTTAGGCAATCTACCTCATTTCCCTTTCCTATTAGAAGCATGCTTGTGTGCACAGAGGCAAGGCAAGGCATACACAAAGGAGGCACTTACGCAATGATAGGTACTGTGCTGTATAGGGAAGTAGAGTAGCTATACTTGCAATAGGCCAAAAATAAACTGCAAATGGATCTGACAGTGATGAAACTAATCAATATTCATGTCTAGTCATTCAATGCTGTATAGAGAAGCAGAGTAGCTATACTTGCAATACTATAGGCCCCAAATAAATTGCACAAGTAGCTGACATGTTGATTGGAACTAATGAATTAGTGATGGAACTAATTAATTTTTATGTTCAGTTATGCTATACATTGTTAAAATGTTTTATAATAACACAAATAGAGCTAATTAATAATTTCTAATGGAAAATTTTCATAAAAAAAACAAAGAATTATAGGGGCAGATTTTTAATTGTCAGGGGTATATAATAATAATATAATTATTCACTTTTTAATCTTGAAGATTTGCCCTTTTTATGTTGTCAATTTGCCACACCTCTAATCTCCATGGCTAAATGAACTTTTTGTAATAATAAATGCCATTTGCTTTTATCATAGATGAATGACACTCCTTATTTTGTTTCTTCTTTGACTTAATATATATTTATATATTCCACCCTTTTTACACTGTCCCCAGGGTTTGAAATTAACTTCTAGACTAGTTAGTTTGTAAATGAACTAGCAAAGGCCTCTTTTTACTAGCCTAGAGAATTTAAAAAAATTAATTCTATAATTTGTATATTGAACATTGTCATAATATTGATTGCATTATTTTATAATTATATTTTAGTTAATTTACAGTTGAGTAGTACAATACTAATAGGTAAGTCTTTTCACTTTCAGAGTACAAGTGTTATTTAGTAAAAGCAATAACAAATTATTAATGTTAACATATTATGGTACAGCTACCCAGTATGAGTAAATACTATTAAATGCATAGACCAATGTACACTAGAAAAAAATCGACAAGATGTGTTGTCAAAAAATCGACAAGTTATTTGTGCATTTTCGACAAGTTTTTTTTAAGTTATAAATTCCAACCAATAGTTTGTTGATATTGACAACTGTTCTGTCAAAAATGCACAAATAACTTGTCTACAACTTTTTTTGATTTATAAATTCCAACTAATAGTTTGTTGATATCGACAACTGTTCTGTCGAAAATACACAAATAACTTGTCGACAAGTTTTTTTAAAGTTATAAATTCTGACCAATAGTTTGTCGATATCAACAACTGTTCTGTCAAAAATGCACAAATAACTTATCGACAAGTTTTTTTAAAGTTATAAATTCCAACCAATAGTTTGTCAATATTGACAACTCTTCTGTCAAAAATGCACAAATAACTTGTCAATTTCTACAAGATTCGGGATGACTTTTACATAAAATGACTATATAAGTTGGCGTTTTCTGCAAGATTTGGGATGAATTAAAACTGCACAAATATGGTACCGATAATTTAACTAAAATTAATCTTACAAGTAAAATAATAAATACCTCTTGAAGGTTGAAAGTATTTTGAAGTGTGCTTTGACGGTTGCTGAAAGTGGGAAAACAGGTGAACTTATTGTTTAATAATAATAATATAGGACGAGAAAAAGTTCTAGAAAAGGAGAAAGACGAATACATTTTAAATGTAAAATTTGTTTGTATTGAAAGACTAAGATAGTAGAAATTCACACAATGGATAATATGTATACATATTCAAATATATCTAAAAGCGCAGACGAGAAAGTTAGGAAAATAACTGAAAAAACTAAAGTATATTTCTATAGTTATATCATTATTAAAGTTTACCGAATTCCTTAATCGTTAAATTTAAATTCATGATCTAAAATAAACTTGCAGAAAAACATACATATATAATTAAAAATCTGTATTGTGTACCCAATTTCATTAGATTACTGATGAATACTTGTTAAAGTAGAAAATGCTGTTTCTTTCTATTAAAAAAATTATATTAGAACATAATACAAATGTTTTATTCTTTATATATAATATATAGATAAATATAAAACTACAATGCATAAATGAGCGAACAATAAATGGTAAACAATAAAAGGTAGACATATTTTTTATAAATTACACTAAACATAATTTTTTACATTTCATAGGGCGATTGCAAATCCAGCCCCTTTCCTCTCCTAGATTCACTCATGTAAGTAAGTTATTATAAACAAAATCATGTGTTATTGCAGTATTTATTAAAATGATAGAGAAATAAACAATGAGAGTTAAAAAATGTTTTTATTATAACAATATACCAAACAGTCTTAGAATAAACTCCGTTTAAATCGATACATTTTAAGAAAAAATTATAAAATATCAAGAATGATTAAGTGTGCACGCAAAGTCTATCAACAACTAAAATTGTAGAGGTACATCTATTTAAGCACATCAATAGCTTCAGTCCACATAGCAAAAATATATAAAAATCAATATATCTAGTTATATTAATTATATCAAACCATCTATTAAGTGTAGAATTTAAAATTACAAATCTATTGGAGTTTATAAATAACACAAGATATCTTGTAAAAAATAACCCTAAAATGTAAGGAAATTGCCAAATATTAATTATAGTAGAAAAAACTACATAATTTGACGATAGCAGTACAAAATAAATCTGAGTTTATGTACAACACAAAAATTTGTGTGAAATGCAAAATTACAATAGTATAAAAAGCACTTTGAATATGTATTTATTATATAAAGTTATCTAAATATCATAAACAAAGTACAAATATTTATATAATTAAACAATATAGCCGTGTAAAAAGCATAACGCTGAAGGGCAATTCCACTGTCACTCACGTTACATTCAGAGAGATATTAATTCTTTTTTATAATATTTATCATATATTAAAGATATTAGTAGATCTTTTAACTATTATTATGTATGTGTACCTTCTCCAATATTGATTTTCTACAATAACTGTGAGTAAAACTGACTGTATTATAATCAAAATAAATGGATAAATGTGGTTGTCACTCACGTTACATAAAATGGAAGTGCTTTTTTACCCCAATTTTTAACTACTTTTTTCTCTTCATCTACTGTAAACATAACAAGCTATTACACATTATATCAATGTTTATTATATATAGTATTCAAAATATGTATCATAATAAGGTAATAGTATATAATAATTTTTACATCTGTGTGAAAAGAACCGTCACTCACGTTACATATTTAACATATAACACTATCTTCATAAATATTTATACTTAACTGGTATATCACACTTTCATTATCATAAATAGCTGTTATCTATAGAATACATATATTAGCCCCAACTTAAATTAATTATAAGCATCTAATAATTATGTGTAACTTATAGTAATATAGTGTAGGTATAGAGTAACATATTGAATATATGTAACATATAGTAATATAGTGTAAGTATAGAGTAAGTAACATTTAGAATATTTAACACAAAATAAGTGTACTTAAAAATATACCAATGTATATAGTTTTAATCAGTTATTTGTTATATGGAATAGAAATTATAGTACATTATTTATAATAGTAGGTAAAAAGTGCAGTTTTTAAATGTAACATACATACATTTTTTTTCTACATAGTGACCAAACATATTATAAATAGTTACATAAAGGCATAGTGCCCACAGCTATTCACTGGAATTGGTTTCTGAATTCTATTAATAATGTCTTTTTTGTTGTAAAACACTTTGTTGATTGGAGAAGGCCATTTCCAGTTCTTACCTGCAGGCACCATGACCGATACTAAGTAATCACTCCCATCCACTTCCACAATTTCAATGTGATGTAGCAAAGAAATTCCAAGAAATAGTTGCAATGTGTCTTTCTTCAAGCACAGGTAGGATTGCACATATTAATTTATTTTTAAATTGTGAGCTGGGCCCATCTGACCAAATAGAGATGGTTTTAACTGACTCTGGAACCATTTCCAATATCTTCTCCATGTAAGGAACAATAGTGTCTTTAGTATGATTGAGATTGTTTGAAGCAATGACAACTGAGGTCAAGGATCCTGAATGCCACATTGTGATTGTAAACAGCCTCACCTGTCTTTGTTTCCAATGTGTGCTTTGTATCTTATCTTGGAAAATACAGGTAAAATTTTCAGAAATGTCTATTTGAATAAGATATTTGGCTGGGTCATAGGAGACAGATGACTTGGAGATCACCTCACGTTCAGCCTTCTAACAGTCAGCCTGTGTTCACTTGATGTAACAGTGATATAGGAATTGGGGGATAAGTGAGATCAAGTATTTGGTAAGAACTGCAACAGTTCCTTCTTCCAGCATTTTTTTCAGGTGGTCCTCATCATCATTTTTCCAAACAGTCCAGGAAGTAATATCATTGTCATCCAGAAGATATTCAAATTTTTTCTTAAATGCCTTTCCATCACTGCATGACTCACATTTGTTTGTTCAGCATATTTCAGTTGGTTTCTCACAAAGCAACTGCTCTGGAAATGCTTGTGAGTATGCAGGTACATCTCCATTGCTTTTGTGTAGAGTATTGATGGCATTTATGAAATTTTCATGATAGCAACAGAGACATACATTGTGTGGTAACTTATTGCTCAACAGTACATTCTTTGGATGGAGATCAGCAAATTTACTCTTTCCAATTAAATTGTTAGGATGTTCATCACAATAGAGAGCATGCATCTCTTTAATAGTTAGGATCAGTGGGAGGACAATATCCAGACATCAGGCCTATCTAGTCCCGGTTGGGAGACCTGGCAGGAGACAGCAGCCAGGAGCGACAGGAGAGGATGCCCCTGCCCCAGAGGATGCCTTCAATGAAAGCTCAGGATCCTTTGCCGAGTGGGCCTCGCCCATGGGACCTGTCTTCAGGAGTCACCAGGGCAGTCGTGGCTAAGAAGCAGACAGCGCTCAACCTGTATTTCCCGGATCTCATCGCAATGCCACAGGCGGCAGCTCGTTTGTACAAGGAAGGAGAGACTCTCTTCGCTTTGAAGGGCACATCAGCACGGCTACAACCTTGGCTGTCCCAGCTCCTGGAAGAGTCAATCCAAAGCATGCTCAGTGCAGGCATCATCGAGATCAGGACCTCCCAACACAGGCCTTAAGTGTCAGTACCTTTCTTGGTTCTTAAATATGAAGATTCTTCTCGCTTCA
>JAYRBW010100547.1:0-19601 GCA_036023295.1 Invenusta paracnida
GTCATATATGCCCCATTTTAACCACTACTAGGCGAAGATGATAGCAATGCCATGTGCAGAGTCATATATGCCCCATATTAACCACTACTAGGTGAAGATGACAGCAATGCCCTGTGCAGAGTCATATATGTCCCATATTAACCACTACTAGGCGAAGATGATAGCAATGCCCTGTGCAGAGTCATATATGTCCCATATTAACCACTACTAGGCGAAGATGACAGCAATGCCCTGTGCAGAGTCATATATGTCCCATATTAACCACTACTAGGCGAAGATGACAGCAATGCTCTGTGCAGAGTCATATATTAACCACTACTAGACAAAAGATGATAGCAAGTTTCGTACTTTTGTTTGATGATTTTTACACTGTCTGTCGTTCCCACTTGCAATACACAGACAATTGTCTAAAAGTGAACTAAAAGCAGAGGGTATATGTTCAGAGGATTGAGTCAGATGTACGTATATATAGATTAGCAGAGCAATAAAAATCAATTGTCCCATTCAACCGGGAACAAATGTACATTATACCAACTATAGGAGGGGCTAAAGAGAGAAATAAAGTTAGTCCTTACACGTATAATATGAATTTTACCGACACCCAGCCAGCCGATATGTGCATATGAAAGAAACCGTTAGTCAGGCATAAAGGCAAATATTTTATACTGAAAAGCACAACGACCCCTGGCTGCGTCAAATAGATATATATACCTTCAGACAAAACCGCATAAAGCTCAAATATAAAATACTACTTATCTATTTACAACATCACCGAGTTGGAAACAATTTTAAACAGAATTTATACTTGTAAGCTACTCAGGAGTTGTGTATCCAGTTAGTTAGCTGCGGAGGAGTCCTGAAAGAGAAGTAGTACCAAGCTGCCTGCATCGGTTGAGTTAGCAGAAACAAAAGACTCCCCACTCGTACTCACAGCTTTTTCCTTCTTCCGCTCTCCCAAATATACCTCGCCTCCTCTCTTCTACCGCATGCAAGTTTTGTAACACAACTTACACAGTTTGATCCTTTGACATCATTATCACCTATATACAAGGCTGCTTTGAACAGCCTGAGAATGCCACCAAAACGTTCCAGCAATTCTACGGTCCAGCAATCATAAACACAACTCAACAAAAGTGGGGTCATTTCCGCTGACGAAGCCAGACTGGCCCGTGTAACGAAAGCACAGCCCTAAAAAAAGGGAAAATGCATCGAGAGACATATTGCCCTGAAATAATACGGTCCCCCTACCTACAGGTAAGGTATTCTTGGAAGCGGAACCGAAGCATAGCTCTTTCCACCACCCCCTCCCCTATCCGGAATTAATCACCTGAATTTTCGAAGAGACAACTTATAGCCTTCTGCCATCACCTTTCTCATTGTCTCTGTAGACTTTATTGCGCAGGTCGTATAATAGAATGAAATGAAATGCACGCCCGATCTGCCTTACTAATTCAATAGGCGGTTTAATAGACTTTTCTACCCATCCTCGTGCATCTGTATGCATAATTGATTCGTAGTTAGATGTGGGCGGTTGCTTGCTGGTAAAGAGTCTTCGGGAAAGATAACAGCGACAGGGAGGGAGGGAGGAGCAAGGCTAGATATCGAAGAGGGAATCCAGAGCGATGTAAACCCACATTTCATTCTCTTTACTGATTCCGCCTCTAGCCCCCCAAAGTCTCAAGCTTTCAAGAGGGAATTATGCTGACGCGTTAAACACCGGCTGTATAGCATCAGAATATTGATTCAATCAATTGTATATTCAATGCACTATTTAAAAGCGTTCCGACCCCTCCTATAATAATATACGATGCCCGTCTGTAAGCTTCGGTTACACTGTGATAAGTGTGAGCACCAGGCCAACTTTTTAATTATATATATACTAATAGAATCAGAGCAGGGCAAAAAAAACAACGAGATAACGTCAAGCGTTGGGACGACGAAAGCTTTTCTGTGACTTAATAGTAACACAATACGTAAAAGAATGTCTCAAATTATTATAACTAATATAAACGATTTAATGTTAGTAATATCTTCTAAAGCATTTGAAAAATCGATATATTTTTTCACACGATGTTTTACAGTAAGTTTAAAATCTCAAAATAAGTGACTTGTTATACTATTTACATTATATAGGGTGACATTCAAGCAATTAACCAAAACCTAAGTTTCAATTAAGCTTTAATCCTCGTTATTACTCCACAATAGAGCCCTCAACGCCCTGGCTATAGGGAAAGCGGAAACGTCAGTTCAAGTTTCTGCACAGCGTCCTTTCCATTATCTTTCTAGGATTCCTACGATCGTTCCGAAGTATACATATATGGGCTTCATGGTCCCAAACATAAGGGTATCCAAAAGCTGTCAACAAACTATTATATATACACATACCTAAAGAAGCACTTGTCAAAAAACAGAAGAGGAACAAATGCTACAAAGCTTAATACAACTTCACCTTACTAACATATATATATATCTATGTATGCATGTATTTGCAAAACGCATACTAAAAAGACACAAAAGATGATGTTCTGGAAACCCACATTAAACAAAAGGCTTCAAATATTATACAGCGAGAAGCGTAAGGGAATAGAAATTTAGAGCACTCATAGGAATCTTCGTAAACGGAAGGAAACTTCTAGTTGAGCATAGCACCCCCCCCCCGCGCCTGTTTAACCTCAATTTATTTTTGCTCTTAACGTTGGTCACTTAATTCTGTTACATTATATTGCACAATTGTAGAGAGTCCTTCAGCAGAAAACTTGTTAACAAGGACACTGATTCAGAAAGATGCCCATGAAAGCTTTACAATAGCTCCTCGAGTGTTGCACAATTGGATTACGTAAGACTTCTAGAGTTTAGCATCCCCGAAAGCCTGCAAGTCTCCTTGTCTATAGGAACGTGGGTCCCTCTGTGCATATTAATATTAAAAAAGTATTTCTATTATAACCTCAGTAAATACTTCCTGAAGTGAATTAATATCGTGGATGTTTGTAATAAAAGACATTTAAAGTGTTAAGAAAGAATATTGAATGTTTTAAATAATCTCAATGATAATAGTTAACAGCTCTATCCAACTACAATATACCTGATATTGTCAGCATTTTATTTGACATATTATAAATATATAACTGCGTTTAGACGGCGAAAAATTTAAAAGAGAAAAATTGCACAGAGAATATATATCTGATATGTAACCGAATATTAAAAAATAGATCCATATTTCTTTAAATCAATCCTTATAAAAACACCGCCTAAAAGTTTACAAAAAATAGAAATGTAGCAGGCATTAATTCAAGACACGCCTGATAATGTAAGACTAATATAATTTAAATTTTACACAAATAGCTGTCTCAATAGAGACATACCTCACTATAATACTTATTTGTTTGAAAGACTAAAACATACACCGTATATTTCTACATAATTATATGCGATATAAAATGTAGCATACGTAAAAAGTCTGAAATCCCTCTCCCCTTGCACGAAAACCACACCTGTCAGTTTTAAGCAATCAATCAATTCAATTCCCTTGTCTTTGAATTGTGCCATCACAAGTCCCGTAACTATCTATATATATATATATTGTACAAGAAGGCACATCCTTAATCATACATATACCTACCTATACAACAAAACTTATCTGCCATTACAAGTACCGCCGAACTATATATATACTGCATCAAATAAACTTTTACAAATCTCAGTTTGTTACGCGCAGGTACCTACAATAGCCAGGCCACCGTCACACACTGTCTCTCCAGTTCCCATAAGTCTGTGGGGTGCGGGTAATTGCCACAAATTACATGAACCACGCATGGGTCATTCCTGTTTTAATAACACAACGTAACATTGCAAGAATATAGCAGCGAACACTTCCGATGGCGCTATCGGGCAAATTTCCTGCTTATTATGTAAGAAGGGCCAGTTTCCGAAGTAAATGTGCGACGAAGGCAGTCAACAAGTGCGCCTTGGAACTTTGAACAGGTGCCGCCGACATCGCCGTGGAACTATTTCTCCGCCTCTTTTTTCATTATACATACACACACAAACAACACAAGAAGAAAAGAAAAAAGTGGAGACATCTAAAAATGTTGTTTATATATAAAGGGCGGAAGAGAATAAGAATATACTTAAATATACAAAAAGAATTAAAAGGGATTATTTAATTATCTGAGAAACGGCAGTGAGCGTTTGTGGATGTATATTTAGAAGAAATGGATGCAGCGACTTTGCGATGCAAATGGGAGGCGCCGAAGGAATTGACAAAACATCCTTGAATGTGTGTTTATGATTGTATATATGAACATAATATACACACAGAAATAACGATATAGGTTATAAATATTAGAGTGCCATCGTTAATGTGTTAAAACACGCAAATAAACTGGATCATAATACACACACAACATCTTCGTCCGACAATAATATACAGCTAGCTCTTTTGCTTAAATACATACCTGTACCTAGTGTTTCTTAAATTATAAATACAAAATATATTTTAGTAGACTGAGGCCTCAAAATTAGCGTATATATACAGAAGTATAGACGACTTCTAAATTTCATTAAAAATACAATTCATGAAAGGATTATATCTTTTTTTCAACACGATACTTTTTTTAGCTTCTTTGGATAATAATTTATAGACACACAATTATGCGCCATTATATTTGCATTAAATGGTAATAAATAAATGAGATAATAAAACAATATTAATACGTAGTAATCAATATAATATAGTTCTAAGTTTTAGTTATATGTAGTATATATTTCTGTGTTTCAATTATTATTTAAAGATATATATTATAAAAATAATATTAAACAATCATAACGTATAAATATAGAAGAGCGATAATAATTTAAGAGATTTGCTGAAGAATGTATTAAAACATAAACAATACAAAGGAATTTTAATTCGTTACAAAATTTGCATATTTAAAAAAACCATGCAAGGAAGGGAATATATTATGAAAGGGGCGCTGTTGTCACGCTACAGAAGAACTGCTTTCATTCATGGACACATCATGATTGCATATTTATTGGCCTACTATTTATACCAACGTTCCAAAGTAAAACTCCACTTTTCATTATACACACTGCAGGTAATGATACTTTTTATTCGTCTATGAATTGGCAATTGATCAATCCCAGAGTTACGTTAGGATCTCATTTTAGTGAATATATATATATATATACAAGTATGAAGCTTAATCCTGATTATTGGCATAATGTAAACGATACATATATATGTCTAGAAAAACAACATATATACATAATTTATTCAGTAATAAACACGTCAATCATATTATGTATACCTCAGTTGTCTTATCACGCAGGACTTATAGAAGAAGTGATATGCACCATTATGCAGGGCATGTTTACAAAGTTTCCTATAACGAAATGATAACATCCATATTTATAATATGATAGTATAATGAACACATATAATGCTTAATAAGCCTGAGAAATCATACATTGCAAGCAAAGATTTAAGTTTCACTATGTAATATACTTATTTGCTAAATCTCTTAGATGTAATTTTATTTACTAAAATATTAGTCCATAAAAGCCTGTTTCAAAGCTTGGTTTCAATATACGAGTTGAAACCATTTTCTGAAACCATATTATAATAAATTAATTAGAGTAATAATGCGAACAATAGTGCTTTTGTTCATAGTCGTGTAGTGTTATGCAATAATATATTTTCAAAACGTAATTAATTAACTATAATTAAGTGGATTTGAGCATAAACACATTAATTGAGTTTACAATATACACAAACGTATAATTATAATTGCGCATACAAACAAAATACACCAACATTGACATATGTATGTTAAAATGAACCCTCAGTTGCATAGAAGAATAATTAATTGCATGTTCGCGTCGAGATAATAGAACAATATGGCTTGTTTCTATGCAGCATAATATATTAGAGCCCAACAAAACAGAGCGATAGCTATAATATAATACACATTATATTCAAATTATTATTACAAATAAGAAAGATTCATGATGGAAGCAAGTTGCTTGGATGGAATACAGGTACCAATATAGACTTGATAATATAATGCATCGTAACAATATATTGGTAATACTATGAGCGTACATAATATACAGTTGGAAATGTTTCCATACACGAATCAAGCCGCAATTGGTACCGGGTTGGTATATAAAAAGAAATATAATTAATACACAACAGCAGATACATATATATTGAAGGCAGGAATTCCCAACTGCAAATTATTTGTAAATAAATAAAAGCCTTCTATATTATATGTATATAATATTCCCCTGTATGTAATATATTCTATCCAAAATAATGGTGATGATACAGAGTTTTCATAATCAATTTTATATGTATATAATGCATTTAGCAGTGGTATAGGAAAATCGTACAACTTATAATTTCGAAATTAGCACTGAAAACATGTTGCATATACCGGCTAGACACACCCGATAGAAGCTGAAGTGAGTTGTCAAGCCTTGTCACACACTACCATCCGTCAGCTGTCAATCAAATGCAACATACTCAGCATCACACATTTGTATTTGTTCCATCCCTAACCCTAACCAGATTCATGTAAACCATGATTGTTAATATACATTTTGCAGTCACTATAGAACATGTAGAAACTTGGTATATACAGCGCTTATTAAGCTTCTGCTGTAATCCCCCACTTTATACTTTACGCTACTAAAAACCGTAATTCTGCAACGAAACAGTCAGTAACATGTGGCTCCTGGTGGTCATACTATACCATACATGCATAAATATCAAAAGAGTGACCAGCCCCTCCCCCCCCCTTCCTGTAATGAATAGTACAGTAATGGTAAAGTATAACCACAGAACACCCACTCAAATAGGAGGGACCATTTCCCAAGAAATATCCCAAGTAACTTCAGTAACTATGCCATCCTCTAACTAACTAACTTACACATAGTGTGACCTCAGTCTGCCTGTGCCGACTGCTAACCAGGCGGCAGTCACATGAGGTATTATAAGTGGGAGGGGCTCCTACAAAGAATTAATTTATTACAGAAGCAGAAGTGTTATAAAGACCGTTTTGAATGTAATTCGTGTAATATTCCAACTGAACATCAACTAATAAAATATAGAATGCTATATTAGTATATTAATGGTTACTCCCACCTTATTGCTATGGTTCTGACAAAAGCACTGAGCATGGAAAAGAACATTAGTCAGTATACAATGGCTAAACATCACTATAATGAACAATAAACGTATTATACACAGACAGTTGGTGGCTCACAATGTTAAAATAAACTTGTAAACCTAGTTTCTATTTACTATAAAGAGGAGTTTCATGTTAACATTTGGTTAATTACATCCTATAAATGCAAAGTTAGATACCCTCATGACTGAACTGGCTATACAATAATTCCAATATTTAAATGTTTTAAAGAAAAGATGCTGTCGATATACCAATAACTACACAGCATCGTTGTAATCAACCAGTTATTAGTATACTGACACTAACACAGATGAAGACCCCCAACTGGGAGGGTGAAAGTATTTTGGTGTTCTGAAGATTGGCCCATTTCAAATTACAACACTAACTATGGACCCACATTTACAAGAATGCATATCCGTATTTAAAATACAACCATACATATATAAAAGACGCACCGTTTAAAATAAACGTATCACATAAAACATTGGGAGAATTACTGCAGGAGTAATATGTTGCAATAAACACTGTGTATATTATAAAGAGAAATAAATGGTATTATACAAGAAATTTAACCAAACTGGAGAAAGGGGATTGTAACAGATTTTCAAAAGTTATAAACAACCACGCAGACTGTCCATCAAGACAATTTCTCCTCACTAAGTCGCCTATAAAACCTTCCGGATCAAGAAAGAATCAACACCTGGATATGAAAGAAAACATTTTCTGAATACTTAATTTGTAAAAGTCGAGACACAACAGAAATTAGAAAGTTTGTCCCTGATATTATATTCTTATTAGTAGGCAATATATTATACGGACGGTGTCAACAACACTAAATATATAATATAGAAAGCGAATTTAACCTTTTTCTATCTTCCTGAGCGTGCAATGCACAGCAAACACTGTTTCACATACAGCACAACTTTTTTATTAGCTATAAATAATATGTCGTGTATACATAAGCTATAATTGTCAATTATACTTTTGAAGAAATTCAACGTTTGTTTGTGGATTTAAAAGTGAATTTGTTAAATTACTATCTTAGATATGACAATATGACGAGGGCCTTTCATATTTTTAAAGCGGAAGTTGCCATCAAGCGTGGCAGATGTGATAAGCTTTTGGAAGACTTTCAGCTTTTCAAATAAATAATACTCCAAATTCACCGCCTGTATATTGCTATCTAATTCGATATCTATAGTTTAGCATTGTATAGTTAAGCTTCAATAACATTATAATACTCGATGTTTACTCTATTCTAGCCTGTAACCATGTCATGGAAGTGCTGCATTCTTTATGTTTACTTAACAACATGTTTAAAGTTTTCCATTTTAAATATAAACTTTCAAGTTTTTGTTACAAATGTTTTCTCAAATTGCTTATTTATACGAGTAATCACATGCATGAAAATAAATGACATGAAAACCATTAATATTTATAAAATTCAGCATTGTCCCAAAGATATATAGCTATAGTAGAAGACTCTACAACTTTATATAATCACAAACAACTCAAGAAGAATAATTGCATTATATTATTGTAAATGCAACGAAAATCCCAATTATTTAAACATATTTAATATATAATGTTTTTACCGACTTTCGATGCTTTTATGAATATATATTTCGGCCGGCCTATAATTATATATTTACACTTCACTTTAATACAAAAATAAATTGGAAATAATTGCTTGTCAAATTTGTCGAAAATTTTCTTTTATAATCTAACTTTGTAGATCAACCTAAAAAAAATATACAATTTTATTAAAAACGATTCATTTTTTTAAATAGGATGTAGCGCTAAAAATACAAAACAAGATCTTCGCTAAAACACGGCGCAATAAAACTGGGAAATATCTGTTAGATGCGCTAATTTATAGGTAGACCGTACAGCACGCTTACATGTAAATAGGTATTCTTCTGACATCGGTGTTGTCACAGAAGTAGAGGCATTAAGAAACCCAGGTGCACATATAAAATTAGCCAGCTGTAGATGCAGTATAACTATATAACCATATATATACATAGTGCATAAAATGCTATCTACCTTTATGTAAACCTATAATGCATTAAACTGGTCAGCAAGTTTTTTAGTCCTATAATAGTGCGACATAAATAAAGAAACTGCGATGTCCAAAACACCGGAGAAAATATGAAACATTGTACGGAAAATATAGGAAAAACAGTTAACAATATTTTAGTGAAGTGTTTTTAATAAATTGTGCGTTAAGTATTATTATCATAAAAGGATCAGTTATTAACTGAATAAAATACAAATTATTCCAAAGTATTTATTGCAATCCAAGAAATACACAAAAGAGAAAAAGATGGCACAGTTGAACGAGGGACTGTATCTCCCTCGATATAGAGCCACTCTAACCAACATTTCGATCTCTTCATTACTAGAAAAAGTCACTCAAAACTCGTAGAATACAACCCTAAATTCAGTGAAGTGAAACGGTTCACATGGTGAAATTTGAGGGTTGGTTCGCCCCACAAATTGGCCATCTGTGGGATCCAGTTGGAACTATATAAATCTCATTCAATGGTCGGTATAAGAGGGGGTTGAGGCTAGCACAGATGATAGACGCGTTGCATTTCTTTCACATGGATCATAGATATACTTTGACTTGTAAGAAAGAACCAACGTAGATCCATATACGATCCGTCAAATTATAATCTTATAACTTTACACGCATTGAAATAAATAATTACGATTTTGTATAAAAATGATGGACAGTTTTAGAGAGAATAATCTTGAAATAATATGACGTGGGTATCTTTACAGGTATTTGTGAAACGACCAAACCTATGTGAAATAGACAGATTATTGATCAAATAACGAGAGAAACTTTAGACATACTTCCAATATTTTGTTTGACATTCTTTCATTAAAAAACATGTCGTGATTTTAAGGTTTATTTGCGGTCTTGATGTAGTCTATAGGTAGCCAATAAAGCTCTCAAAAACCACAATGACTTACAAAATTTAAAGAAATTATTGAATATCTGAATAATTTGTTGGCACTCGGAATTTCATATTGATTTCGTCTAAGCAGATCTTTTCAAGTTTTACGCAAATTAAAATCTATAACTTTTCAAGATGCTAAAAAAGTATAAAATGTTACGTTCTTTCAGGTAGGTACCTAAATTCAAGTGACAAGACGCCACAAAAATAAAAAATTACGCAGAAACAAAACGCCAAATTTTCGGCAATAAATTTTCTACAAAACCCAATTCATACCTATGTATGTTATTCGTATATAGACATGAAATACTAATTTTCCTGCTGTGCAAACTCCGAGAATAATGGTTATAAATGAAACAGAATGAGGAAGAAAAAAATGCAGTAACGAAGAAGCCCTTCCTATAAAAAAAACTAAGGACAAGTACATTAGCATACTAGTTCCAAGAAGGGGGACAGCTAATGCTTTGTACGCGTGTCCAGTTTATATAGGAGCCATGTAGATACTAATCAAATTACAGGAACTGTTACGTATCCTAAGAAAACTTACAACAAGTTCAACTGTCGCCAAATTAAGGAAAATTAGTAGAAATCACCATCATGAGTGTTCCTCTCCCGACGTGCCCAGGCAACAAACAACTATTCCCCCCCCCTTAATAAAAAACAAACTTACCCGCAAGCAAATTTATTGATATAACAAAAAGCACATAGAAACATGTGCGTAAAATTTTTTTTATTTTTATTTTTCTGTAAAAAAAACTGAGCGACACAAAATATCTGGCATTGCGAAGGAAGGAACATGTCCATGGATTCTGATTCGAGGAGAGGGAGGGGGGGGGGAGAGAAGAGAGGTGAGCTAAGGGATCCCCTGGATGTGGCATAAGCCCGGTATAGGTGTGGTGATTGACGCCCGCAATATGGGGCCCTGATTGACACCCCGGGACCAATTGGAACCCGATTAGGGGGCTCGAACCCACCCAGCTGGAGCTCTACCCTGCTCCACAGGGGGGCTCAACCTCTTCCCATCGCAAATGTGTGGCCACTCCTGTCAGTATAGTCCAAGGCATCTAGCTGTCCTGCATGTACCTATGTCTGTCGAATCTTTTGGGGTGTATACACATGGACGGCCGCAAAATTCCATACAGTTTTTTTCAACGAATATGAATATTACTTCTACTCTTTTAGAGACCCAACAGATTTATAGTTTCTTATAAGAACACCGTGAAAATAATTCTTTAACGGTTGACTCTCAATTTCTGATTAAATTCTGTTGGTCTGAAAATAAATATAATCGATAGTTTTCCTCCTCTGTTATACGTCGTTAATTATGAACTTTTTTATTTAAATTTAAAAAATAAGAATTTAATCCAAAATTGAGAGTTGATGATTCTGTTTAAAGAATTTCTCAGAGTTTTCTGTTTCTATTTTAAAATATCACTCTTATAGTGATGCAACATGACTATTTTTATGCCAATTTCCATTTCGCATGTCTATTTTTTACCTTCGTAAACATTTGTTGTTCTTAGTAGAGCGATATTTTATGATAATCTTGTTTCACAATTCATGACAACTTATTTGTATACCTCAAAATATAATCTACTTTGCACATTTCCAACCACACAAGCAATGTAACTCGTCCAAGTTCTAACATGTTTTGGAAATAAAGAAAATGGTAAGATGAATAGTTATTTCTACGCGAACTCGGTCAACAAATATTGGCGAAAAAACTCAGAGCGTCTTTCAATGCCATTGCGTCTATCAAAACTTGCCTTTTTGTTTCGAAATTTACGTCATTAATATATTTATAATAGTTTAATTGAAAACACAAGAAAAGACAAACACTGCAAGACAAAAAGAATTGATAGCGTGACTGGTCAAGACACTATATAGGTCGAGCTAATATCGCTCCAACAAATTCGAATTATATACTCGTCTATATTCTCCTCCATCTCCTATTCTAAGAAAATATATTGCTAAATAGACTGTTTTATTCCCCAAAAGTCTATGTCTATAAAAATAGTCTGCCATATAGCTAAATGTTTAAACTATATAGCTTAATTATACGCAAGATCCAAACTTATATTATTAACCCATTATTGCCCAAACTTATATGGCTTTCATGAAGTAAATTTTGGCATACCATACCTATGTATACTTACACAATATATAACAGTTTTCCCATCAATTTAAAACTAAAACAACTATATGTATAAATTGCAAACGGCAACGCAAAATTTGCACAAAAACAGAAAGAACCTCATTTCATATAATACATAGAGAGTATAGTAGTGTGTCAATCTTAATCAGCTAATTATTTTGGCGAATTATTGCTTTCAACGGCGATTTGCTTTTACTACTAAATATAGTCCTCCAAATCTTTTTGGACACATTGAGGACCAAGGTTGGCGCCATCATGACTCTATTAACCCCTCTTCCCCTCCCTCCATCGTCCTTTCTACGATAGAAATACTGGAAAGGAAAAGACTACCATGAAAAAAATTTTGTTGTCATTAATTTTGCGTGCTGCATATATTTTATAAACTTATTAAATACACATTATTTGCCGGGCAGTGTTTTCTCCGCATAACAATTATAATGTTTTAATTTATTCCGAAAAAAGGGGGATGGGAAGGAAGGGTGGAGAGAGAGAAGAGGAACAGAAAATAAGAGGGCCTCCAATTTAGTCTAAATCCGAGTTAGTTCTATAGTTCCATGACGGCCCAATATTATTATGTAAAATGGAAATTAAAAATATATAATTAAGCTGCTTATAATGCTGCTGAAACCTGGCCTGTCTTATAAAACTATTTACTATAGTCAACGTCGAGATTTAATAAATCCCCAAAATTCTATCTGTCAATTAATAAACAAGGGCGGCCATATAAGTATATTAGAGACTTATCGTTAATAATGCATTTTAATTACAAAAAAAAAAAAACTAAGCACAGAAATTGGAAATTAGTAGCCTGAAGTTGGCTACAGTGTATCTTTGTAAACTTAACTTATCATAGTTCAATTTACTTAATGGTTCTTTATAAAAGCTCCCCCATAAGTATATATATAAAAACCTATTATCATGGAAATGTGGTTTAAAAGGTTTTTTCTTCTTTAATTTCAAACATTTTATTATAATTACTCTGTTAATTACCATAAAAGATTAAAAAATATCCCACAAGATTAAGATGTCCACTTTACAGAATAAAGCAGCAAAAATTTAACTCATACACACACATAAAAATAGAAATGACCATCACAACATCTTTTTCAAACTTTCAATTTATTAATTATTGATTTGCAAAATCTAGATATTCATATATATTAAGGCAAAAATAGTAGGACCAGAAGCAACGATTAGATCATACACGACGAAAACTATAACGCAAGCTTGATCAATTGGTTCAGGCAGAAAAAAAGTATATTCTTCAATCGCAGCAAAGACACACTTGATATACCAAACAATTGATACCAGCCCCGTTATAGAGTCTGCTCAAACAATAAGGTCTGAGTAGGTGCCACCTGGCCGTACAGTATAGGTACAGAAGCAGACAATTAAATAGAATCAATTAGTCAGACAAGATTTATAGCGCTGATTAAAAATGCATTCATTCAATTATTTGCATCATTATTATTCAAACAGAACAAGGTAATAAATAAATACAATTTGTAAATTCAAACAGACCCAGACACAGTATAGGGTATGTTTTAGGTGCAATATATGTTTAATAACAACAACACTTGTTAGTATATTCTGCGTGCTTAGAATAACAGACTATCAATATTTGCTATTAATTAGTATTATACGTATGTGACATTCAAGTTCCAGCTCGAAGACAAAGTGTAACCTTATATAACCCTTTAGCATAGTTAGCACAAGTACACAGGAGCAACGCACAGAGAAAACAAATTGTCACTACACATAGCATTCAAATACAATTACATACACACTCATTATAATATAACTCAAACGATGTGTTTCATTTTGTATTCTTATTATACATATGTGTATATGTATTCCTATCTTTATCGGCCGGGCTATTGGTCAGCATTTTTGGACATTTGTTATAGCAGAGCCTCCTATATGTAAATACATATATATAACATTAGTGGCGAGAATGTTTTTACACACTGACAAAAAAGTACACATGTAAAGCACACATCTATAGCACTATACATATATAGGTATATTATTTACACAGATTAATAATTTGGCATACCCAGTGTATTAAATTATATTGCATTACTAAAGAAATCATTATTATTATGAGTTTATATTTATACATTTTCAGAGATTGTGCATCAGGTCAAAACTTAGCAAGAGAAAGGCATTTCATGTGTTTACAATGGAATTATTGCAATGTATATTATATTGATGGCCTGATAGTATATTAAATAATATCGTGTGATGCAATAGTATGCTGCTACTGTCCATAAATTGAGAAAAGTGTTTTTAAAGATCCATTAAGATCCACACACATCAAACCGATTGAGGGTTAGAAGCCCAAGCACAGAGCCTCATGCTGTTATTTCCATAACAAAATATTAAAGAATACAAAGAGCGATTTAAAAAGCCTCAAATCACAAACAACATCTTGTTCAATCAGCAAATCTCCGAGCAATGAATGTAATTATGGCGCTTATATAATCACAAGGAATAGTTCTTGAGTCTAACTTTTATGCTCATCTAACAATAGTCAAGAGATATACCTACATTATGTCAGATAATAAGTGCTATGGCTGCTTCAAAAACCACTTAATATGATGTTTGTGTGTGTTCGTGTAAACCACTTGCAACTACATACCAGTATGCTATAGTAGAGCGCGAGGTTTATACTTATAGATAGCTATGAAGCTACCGGAAATCAGAAATAAAAACATTTACATAAAACCTGCAAATCGACATCTTAAGTTATAGCATAGTGCATAGTTCAATACACAAAAATACAATGAAACTAGAATGTCTATAATTACACATTGTTAAGTCAGGTTGGACCAAGTGACACATAATTAATTATTCTTACTAAAGTGAGGCTTACTCCATTAAATACTTCAACATATAAAAGACCCAGTATGAAGTATATGTCTATGTAGAATTATTTAAAATGAAGATTATATACACCTACTGAATAAGGTGATCGTTCACATTCAGAACTGTAAATTGAATGCACCAATCTTAACTTTGGCCGCCCCCCCCCCCCCCCTAGATATTCTCAGCTATTTATCGACGACATTTTTGACTACCTCCATTATCATTTAAAATATTCTCATTTATAAATATAATAATTATATCAAAATGTAATGCTTGGTAACATTGGATAATAAATTATCTGCAAAATGGTTTCGGGTAATCTAAATACATATAATCTACATAACTGGTATATAAAATTGTATATAATCATCATAAAATTGAAAATGTTCATCATCATCAAACTACATAATCTATTCTACAGCAATAAATATTAGACTACAAATCATAATCGTAATATATAGTTATTAAAATATATATGAACGTGTTTTTTAGAATAGATCTAAAAATCAATAACATTTTATTGCACACTCTCTATGAAATTGTTTTAACAACAGTCGCCGAAAATCAATATTATCATTAATTTTCCTTGGTTAATCGATGTTTTCAATGAAAATGAATTGATTTTACTATAATTACATAGATTCATTATTAATAATGCGGATTTTGGATGCAATACATAGGGAGTGCCTGCAGTGTTGTACAATACATATTTTATATCAAACTAGCTAACTATATACTATCAAATTGACAACAAAACTATATTATCTCTTTTGAATTGGAAAACGTTTCTCGTATATATATATATATGTACATCTTCCGAGATAATATAAAATACCGATACGGCAACACGATGTCCTTTAAAAGTATACACCGGCTATAATTTAGAATTAATACAAGTTTAGGACATAGGTATGTGCAGAAAAACTCAGTGCAAAAAAGAGATATCGACTAAGTATACGTCTTTGAATGCATCGGTAGACACCTCCATAGTTTCCAACTAATGTATTGCGTCAGTATAACGATGCTTCAACTGCGGGAAAGTACGAAGTTGTTCCGCCGTCTGTATAATGTGATGAAGTCTCTGGGCAAAGACTAATATGACACTTAGGGGAGAGAGGGGGGGGGGGAGGGGTGCGGTACTGGCACCTTTCAAAATACTATAAATAAAGACGTCCATTCATGTCTGTCTGACGAGACATCATCATAAAATACCAATTAATTGCAAGCCTAGTAAATAGAGAGAGCGTGCAGTTATACGCGCCTATAAATACAGGACAGCTTTAACAAAGCACTTTTAATGTTCTACTTCAAATGTCACCGGAGAAACTACTGTCGTGCTATTAGGCGTCTATCTACCTGCCTGTACATGTAGAAGGATCCGATAGAGGTATCTTTAGACTGCCAGGAGTACAATGATATTATATCGATAGGACTTTTCAGGCATATATAAATAGGAAACTATTTGACAGACAAAAGAATGGCAAACGTGCTCAATATTTCCTATCACACACATGAGCAGTACTGTATGGGCCAGGGCCAGGGCATTTACTTGATACCATCTATTTTAATGACAGGACGGGGTTATTCTCCAGCAAATATATAATTCATATCTTTTTAATTATATGTAAGCCGTCTTTTAATTGGCTAATTAGTCGTTTTATACCTACAATCCCCATAGCTGCACTGTATAGGTGCCCTTTTTATCGATTTCAAAACTAAATTTAACCAAAATAATCGATAAACTTTACAATATAGAATCATTCTAGATTAATTACAATAATATCTATGTAACTCTAGAGCAAAGAATCACCAAGTTAATTTAATTTAAAATCAATAATCGAAAGAAAATATTGATTTTGTGAACGATAAATAAAAAAAACCCAGTTATTGCCTTGTTTATCGATTTAGCTAAAAAAAATACATTTATATATGCCAGTTGAATACACGCAATGACACTATTATGCCATAAGAATAAGACAGAATATTACGTAATATGGTACGCGTTAGCAATTAGTGTGTAATCATGCTATATATAACACTCATCCACCAATCAGAATGCGATATATGGGCCAAATATATTATTTCCAAATTTCCTTAAATAACTATATTAACTTTAGTTTTCATTAGAGCCGCTACTGAAATGCTACCTGCAAGTCATATTTTTCTGTTTACATCTCTAATAATAATTCTCTCACAGAGCCCTTCTTTACCAAAACCGAAATTACACTTTGACAGGTTGGTGGTGCCTAATAGGCCTGCCTGCACACATGCGAACAAGACAGTAGTGCCACTTAAGGGGCAAGTGCCATACCTGGATTTGAGATAATCTTTATCGATAAATCGATATTATATAACCTAACTAGAGATAAGCGCTATAAGGTCACTGACACCTTAACAAACTTCTACGAAGCGGAGAGAGAGAGAGAGAGATAAAGAAGGCATGTGACCTTATTTTAGCTTCTAAGCGTTGTAACTTCAACCACAATAATTTTAAGTGGTGTTTGATGGAGCTCCCGGTCATGATAAATACATTGCTGAGCAGTCAGTGCCGGGTCCGCCCCTGCAGTTTTTGATAGATTGTATAAACTGAAGTTCTCAACATGTCACTTTATAAGCCATCAATATTCTCATCACCCACATCAAGCCTCTCTCTCTCTCTAACACATGACAATGAATAGCGTTGATATATTTAAGACAGCAAACCCGGGGAGGCACTTAGCACAGCCCGCCCCGCACTGTCAAGACCCGTCAGTGTCACACTATATATTAATGCCAGGAATGAGCAAAACGATGATTAATGGAGCAGCAGGGGAACACTGTAATATTTCAAAATTGAGGTCACACATCCAACGCGAGGTAGCACGTATGCCCCCGTACATATTTCATGACAACTTCCTATAGTTTAAAACGTTGGCTGTACTCTTTATTTTGTCCTGGAGTATATTAAGCTATCGCATTAAGAGTACTTCCATGTCATTATAAGGTAATTATGCAAGCCTATAATACGCGTAGACTGAGGCATCCATATCAATCGAGCCTCTTAATAAAATGCAGGAGGCTGGTGACTAATATGACATCAATTATAATTATCCTGATTATAGCTACGATAATATAGCATGTCATCGATAGAAATGGTGGGCTGCACGGGTCCACGGTAGCTGTGTCATGTTCTGTTTGACAAGGTCAACTAAAACACGATCTTGGTGCCACGGTAGCTGTGCCTGTTCTGTTTGACAAGGTCAACTAAAACACGATCTTTGTGCCACATGATTGACGCACAGAGAATTGTGCAATTTATAAAAGTACGCCATTATTCTAACCGCACGCTAATTGGCCAGCGTACTGAGATCATATTGTTCAATAACTTATTTTAATAATCAATTGGAAGATCGCTTATTTTCTACTAAATAATGCACAGATACATGTAATTTTGTATGAAAATAACGTTGTTCTTAGTTTTAAACAAATTTTCCAGAATTTAGTTTTCTTGAACCATTTTTCAAGGAGCATGTTTTCAGTTAAAAACTGTACCTACAGTATAAAAACGAGGGATTTCAATAAAAAGGGTAAGAAAACTACCTCAACACAAAGAAAGTAGAATTGCACAAGGATAAAAACATGCTAAGCCGTCAATAATAGTTTCTCTAACTCTGATGGACACGCTAGCATATCTATAACGCATCTCTATTAAGAAGCCTCAAACTCAGATTCAGTCTCGATTCAGAAAAAGGATTAAATTAAATTATAATCCAGTTACATTGAAGTTAAAAAGCGCTCCCCATACCGCGTATGGATTTAACGAAAACTGACGTGAAACATTTTAGCGGCAAACAAGACTTATATACCAAGTATAATAAAGAATAAATCTACATTTTCGAGGGAAAATAGTTTGTTGTTAAGAGAGAAATATTGCGCTATATACTCGGATGTACATACAACGCACATTATCTAAATTACATCCCCCCAAAAAAATGTTCGCGCGCATTTCCACGCAACTAAAAAGGAATATCATGATGATTTACAGGTTGCAAAAACTGCGCCAAGGTAATTTGAAAGGAAAGAAGAGAGAGCAGTGTGTGTACAGAAATTCCCTTAGGAGAGGAGAGGAGGCTTTGATCCATCTCTGGAGTTATCTACCCTCTTTGAAAGAGGACTTTGAGAGCTGAGGAGGTCGGTGCACGAATCTCAAACTGTCCATCATTCCATGGGAGACACCCACCCCGCTGCACCTCTGTGCACTGGATACATGTACAATATTACCCACATATTTCCTTATATACTTACTACGAGTGTAGAACTCCCCCTTACAGATATATATATATACTATATTTAAGATGTCTATAACACATTTTTTATCGCCAAAAATGGCAAAAAGCTGGTTAGCTACAGACAATTTTAAAAGATATAAATTCATTCAAACCA
>JAYRBW010100558.1:0-19598 GCA_036023295.1 Invenusta paracnida
TTTTATTAGATGCATTCTCCTGCATTCTAGGTCTTAAAACCTCAAAAAACTCATCGCAGTGGCAATGATTTTGTAGGCTACGCTCCCGCGTAGCCATGAGCACCCGGGAGATTGGTTTATATTAATTAGATTTTCTTCCGCTGAAACTCGCCAAGTCCGTTGACACCCCTGAGGATATAAATTAGAAAAACTATGTAGTCTATGTTTGATGATCCTCTGACTGCCAAATGAACCAACTGATTCACAATGATCATATCAGCTTCCTTGTGAGTGTTATGCAGATCATTCTTCTGGATTATTTCACCATTTCTGATTGTTACCGGGACTGAATTTTCAGATGTGATGACCAGCTCACTGTGTTGTCTACCAGATTATCAAGCTGACCAGTTGGGCCTTGTGGGTGACAGTGAGAACTACATTCTGGATTGGTAGAGGAGTATGCAGCATCAGTAGATGTTTGCAGATAACATATGTGCCAGCACAGTTGGATCTAGTAGCACCCTTGGTATTTGTTGGTGGATATCAATCAAAGATGAGATGTAGTAGTTGTACTTTTGAAGGTAGTATTTGAGGTTTCTGGTGATTATAAGTTCAGTAGTGAAGTTGGTCTGTTGGTTAGAACAGTAGTTATGATGTTGCCTATTAGTAGAGCCATGTTTGTGTGATCCAATTTGGGTGAAAGTTCAGCAAGTAAATTTAGAAGTAAATCATTACATGCTTCAGAGGCATTTTCCAGAGATAAATGAGTTTTATATGTGTCTCAGTCAGCTGATCTTTCTGAACACTCTTTTTATTGTTTTGACAATGGGTGTGTTACATCAATCTCAATGTTATCATCAACAAGTTTGAGGAGATGAGGAGCTTTGCTGTGGAAAACGAGTATATTTACTACTCCATTACCTGAAAGCACAAGGAGATCATCATCTGAGTGCTTAACCAACTGATCAATGAGCTTGTAATGTGGTGGTAAGGTACCTCCATGATTAGCATATATGTGTTTTTTTTAAAGGAAAAATAATCTGGTTGAGGGTAATGTGTTACAGAGTTAGCAGCTGCTTGTATATTCTTGTGATTCATGAAAAGTTTAAAACAATCATCATGGTATATACTGCCCATCAGCAGCATGCAAATCTGATATTTCACCACTAACTCAAAGTTGGACTTCATCTGCAAGACTATCATTGTGAACATAACAGGTTAGTAATATCCTCTGCTTGAAGTCATCTGTTGTTCGACACTGGAGTATTTTTCTCCATCTATCAGGATGCCAGGAACTGGAGGCCAATGTTATACACCTATTGACACAAAACAAGCAGTGTTCTTTGAAAGTGATGTCTTTTGTCCCTGATCTGCCAGATATTTTTTGAGAAATTACTTCATCAATTCATCAATTTTCTTCTTTCTGCCTGGACAGAAATCTTTTTATGGGATGTGTTGATGTATATATGTTGATACACAGTTCTTGTGACATCTGATCAAATCAACTCCAGCAAGTTTATCACTTAACCCATCACCACATCTAATGCTACAGTGTTTAATTGTTTCTATTTTACCAATACTTACCACAGTTTATAAGATTAGGAGAAGCATTAGTCAAAAAAGCATCTGTCATCCATCATTAGTCATGCTGTTGGGAGTGACCACTTAATATTTATTTTAACAATTGTTTAGTGCATTAACCTTTTAATGATGGTATTGCAAACTCAAAAAGTACACCTGTCCAATAGCTGTATAAAATTTAAAATCGAATTTTGTAATTTAGTGTATTTTTATTGGCTATTGATATTTAGTATTTATCCTGCATTCCTAATGCATGCATAATCTAAGTAGGTGTGTCCATAGAATGTTGGTGTTATAATAATATATTATAAAAGAGAATAAGCTTATTTAGCATAACACTGAGTGCACACAAACATATCTAATATAAAATTATACAACAAAAGCTGCATGCAACAGTTACTTTTATAATTAGCTGAATGCATTATGCACAATAATTAAGATATTTATGTTATTGGCTGAACACTATAAACAATGTATAAATTATTTACCAGACTTAATAGTTTGTAAATAAAATTACATGTTTGATGATCATAACTTTTTCTTGGGAATAAGTAGATCAGCACATAGTCATGAGTTTATTTCTTGAATTTGAATATATATCCCAAATATCATTCTTAAAATATAGAGCCCTGTCGAAAAAAAATGTTTCCCCTGAGGTGGCACCTGACTGATTTGTGCTCAGGACATCTCATATTACCAAAATCAACCATAAAACATTGCCCAAACCATAAAACATGCTTTTATTAAATTCTACTGATAAAACCATAATAAAACTTAATTCTCTTCAAAAAGTTTAAAAAGTTTCTTAAGAATCTCTTAAATTGACAAAAAGTTTTAATTATGTACTAAGACTAAGTAAGACTAACACTAATAAAAAACGAAAACTTTTTCTTAAACATAAACTTACTCATTGTACAAATCTCTTAAATTGACAAAAAGTTTTAACTACACAAAGACTAAGTAAGACTAACACTAATAAAAACTAAAACTTTTTCTTAAGCCCAAACATAAACTTACTCATTGTACATATCGGAGAATTATCATATTCTTTACACAAAAGTTCAAATGAAATGAGAATGTATGAATGTTGTAAGTGGTCTACCATCTACTGTGGATATAGGTTGTTATAATGCTATGTACTAGTTCTCTCCCTCTCTTGATTAATTAATAATGGTTAGTAATAACTAATTGAAACATCTCACAATAATTTTTTTTTCAATTGTATGTTTTACTTATCTAAGTATAACTTAACTTTTAATAAATCTTGTTTTATGAAAATAGTAAAATAATAAGTCTATGCATCCACACTCCAAGTAAGTGAGAAACACAACTCCTTTAGGGACTCCTTATAATATAAATCAAACAATAAAAAAGTATCCAAAATCAACAATTTCTAATTTATTGTTGGAGATTTTAATGCCAAAACTGCTCTGGACTTAATCATCATCCTC
Organism: Invenusta paracnida; assembly: GCA_036023295.1. Lineage (NCBI taxonomy): Eukaryota > Metazoa > Platyhelminthes > Proseriata > Coelogynoporidae > Invenusta > Invenusta paracnida. Next base: position 3,012 of record JAYRBW010100558.1, read on the forward strand.
ACATAATTAGAAATTATACCAAAAGTAACATTAATAGTAATGGAGAATATCTGATTGACCTATGTGATGAAAACAATTTATACCTTACCAACACTACCTTCTGTCATAAAAAAGCCCACATCACCACATGAGAGAGTCTACTAAATACTGAAAACAAATTTGACCACAAAGGTAATCCCAGGAAAATTCCACACAGAAACCAAATCGATTACATAATCATTCATCAAAGGTATCAAGCCATAATAAAAAAATCAAGATCATATAGCGGCATGAACATCAACACAGATCACAGACTTGTAATTATAAATGTGATCTGCAAATGGTCAAAAATCAAAAAGAACACCAAACCAAATAAAGATAAATATTTACCTAAATCTCCAAGATACCAGCATATCAAATTCATACAAAGAAAGCCTTGATGACAAAATTGTTTAAAATTTCAACATTGATCACTCTGTAAAAAAACATGGAAAACATTGACTACCTATATCACCAACACCATCAAAGAGATACTTCAGACTAATCACAGACCAAACAAAAATGTCCTCAACATAGATAAAGAAATCAAATTCAACCTATCCAAACTACAAAAAGACATGACAATACTCATTACTCAACACTGATAATCCAGAAAAAAGTCAATAACTTAGAACAGAAATAAATAAACATATAAACAAGCTGCACCAAGTAATAAACAAAGAAAATGAAATTGAACAACTCGTAGAAGAAGTGGATATTCTTTCTTTTGACTCCAGAAGCATGTATGAAGCAGTCAAGAAATTAAAAAAATGACACCCAAAATGATTGTTAAAACTCCGCAAGGAGACTTTGTTACCAATGAAAGTGAAAAAACTTGTATTCTTATGCATCACTTCAAACCCCAATTCCAAATAGAATCAACTGACACCAATATAGCCCTTCAACCATCAGAAATGACCAACCCTTTCACTGGAAACGAAATACAAGATGAGATAAACAATCTTAAAAAACAACAAAAGTCCTGGCATTGACAATATATCATTAGAAGAACTTAAACAATGCACTCAAATAGCTCATCAATATTTATCTGATCTTTTCAATTACATAGATCAGCAACAGGCAACATCACAGAATAAATCACTGACAGCATTCCCCCTAAAAAAGCCAGGAAAACCTAAAGGCCCACTCTAAATTTCAGGCTCACAAAATCCTAGCAGCATGTTTACTCAAAAGAATTAAAAAAAATACTGGAAGCAGAAATATCTATCTCTCAAGCAGCATACGGGAGTGGAAGATCAACCACAGTGCATGTCCTAGCACTCAAACTTCTAGCCAAAAAAGCAAATCTATTCAAAAACTACAACATAAAGATCATGCTTTTAGACATGTTCAAAGCTTTTGATAGTGTCAACATAAACCTTATAAAACATCTATCAAAAACACTAGACTCTGATGAAGTCCATCTCATATCTCTACTCATAAAGAAAGCAAGATTCAAGATCAGATGTGGAAAAATTTAAAGTGAAACAACTACAACAAATATAGGAATACCTCAAGAAGATGGCCTCAGTCCACTTCCCTTCACCTTCTACCTGGCAAAGGCTTTAATCAGCACAACCAACCCAACAGATCATGATCACACATACACAAGGAAAGCAATCACAAATGAACTCAACATAAATCTTCAATATGCAGATGACCTTACATGGATAGACAATACAAAAAAAGGATCTTATCACATATACAATGAAACAAAAGAAAGATTAGAAAACTACAACCTCATACTATATGATGTTAAAACAGAATATCACTATATTACCAACAAGGATGATAGCTGGAAAAAGTGTAAATATCTTGGAAGCTACATACATAGATACTGAAAAAGACACGAACAACAGAAAAAAATGCTTTGTAATAAGAAGATTCACCTCAGACCAGAATCAGACTTTTACACTCAATGATCGACAGCATATATTTCTACAAATGTGAAATATGTTGAAAATTATATTTCTTAAATATGTACTTGCTTATTACAAATATATTGTTTATTATAAAAATTCGGTTTTAAAATATATAAAGTAGTACTATAAATAACTATCACTTAGTTCTACTTCTTATTACTAGTTAGTGTAAGTGCTCATTGTTTGTGACTCAGGTATATTTCGGCCTGGTCCCTATAACTCTACATCTAAGATCAGACTAATTACCAACTAAGTTATTAGTTGTAAACGGGTTTTTACTGATCAAATTGATTTTCCATGGGCTTCATATATAAATAATTAATTTTTATATTTCATTTTGTTTTATTTTGGATATTTGTCTTGAATGTTGTATATTCTCTGCTTTCAAGGCTTTCAGCTTGGATGAGGAAATTATGAATTATTTACTGGGGTGACACAATAATGGCATTAACATGTATGAATGAACTAAAGTTATGTGGCGAAGCTGACTGTCTAAAGACAGACTCACCAATTGATTCAGCTGAAGAGCTCTTCAACTGGACTCCCGATTCTGAACAGGCCAAGAAGTGCACACCTGCCAAATTAGTTTCCCATCAAGGTAGGCACTAATATTCGATTGTTTATAATATTTTGCCATATAGACTGTATCTTTAATATTACAATGCCCTTTGCAATTAAAATGATGTATATTTCTTGAAGAAACTTTGTGTTATAATTATTTCGTTCACATTTATATAATTTTTCGTTGTCTAAGAAAAGTAATTTTTCTTGTTGGAAAGTTGCAAAATAGATGTTTCTATTGTCAAATTCACACTAGTTAATTTAATTTGTTTTATAATGTAGTGTGTTATTTTTCATGTTCGTCATTATTGATTTCTGATTAATTCTCTGGCCTTATTCTCTAGGCCAAGATGTCATACTTTTTAGCCTTTGTGTCATCTTTATATATACATTGTTTTGATATCCAATCTTTTAATCCGTTGTAATATATACTTTATGTGTATTTATAATTGTGTCCAATTAAGTCTTTTTGTCTGCTACTAACAGTTGTGCATGTCTCTTATTCTTTTTAAATATGGGTATAGGCATAACATTATCATATAAATAAGTTAGTTTTTTGGACATTGTAAATAAGTCAATATGGCATTAGTTCCATTGCCTCCTTTCAATAAAATAATATGAATTTCTATCGGACATTTCCCCCAATCCTATCCCTCTAAATATGCGAAACAAACAATAGGGAGGAAACCGGTTAACCATCCCGAAGTGCTTTTCTGTCATGACATGCGTGGTGGTTACCTTGATGATGCCTGTACCTATGGCAATGAAAATTCAGCGGCCTACCGGTTCTACCACTGGCATCTGATAGACATCTTCACCTACTTTGGACACCAACTTGTGGTTATTCCCCCGGTTGGATGGGTGGATGTGGCGCACAGGTATATAGACTTCCTGTGCTAATGAACCATAATCATGTAGTCTGCTTTGATTTATAACGCTCGCCCACTAATTGCTATGATACGTATTATAAGTACTTTGCCTTCAAAGTCTTATAAAACACGACATAATTATTTCAAACGAAATGAATAAATCCAAAATTTAAAAATCGAATGCTCTGATGTCATACCGAATGAGGTCAACATTAGTCTAATCGGATATGTAGTAAGCTAAAACATATATGGATTCACCATTGATATTTAAATTATTTAAATATTGTCAACAAAATCATTAATCTAAGTAAAACAAGGTTGATATATGAGATTTCAGTGAAGTCTGTGAACTGTCATGTTATCAATATTTTTACTGCTTAATAGTTTGATGTGGTTAGCCGATGAGGAAACATCTAACATTAGCACAACTTATGAAATAAACAAATAAAATGACTGTGCCCATAATTGTTTAATAGACTTTTCTGGGATTTAGGGAAACTTGGGTCGGGGAATTTGTTACACATATTATTTCTTGTTATAGTCATATTATAATATATTTGAACTGTCATTGATAGAGTATCCGTGTTGCCCCTACCTGCATCTTTGAATTTCTTAAATCATTATGTTAAAAATGTTTTGGTTCTTTTTTGGGGTTTATCATTTATATTTGATCATAATTACAGTGAAATTATCTATTAGTACATCTTTTTTCAAAATGGCAAAGAAGTCCATTAACTCTTACCACAAATATTATGATATAATGTGTATGCTTTAATTCTAAGATACCAATTTCATAAATTTACACAATTTTAATTTTAGCATAAAATATATTTGTATATAATATACATGAATAGTCTATGTACTAAATGTTAAATTATTCTTTAAACCATTTACTTTTGAGAAAGTTATAACATTTCAGAATTTTATCTAGGTACCTATCTATTTTCTAAATACACGAGAAATGCTAAATCTAACCTTTTTTTAATAAAAATATTAGCAAATAGTTTTGTAATTTATCAATATAGTTTCATACATTTTTTTTATTTATATTTTTGAAATAACAAAAAAAAAATTGTTGTCTTTTCATTGGTTGCTACAGGTAGACCAGACTAGTCTAAACTTAAATTGTTTTTAATTTGATAATTCATACTATTGTTATGTTATATCCATATATATACAGTGTCATTTTATTTAATTAATCGTTACATAAAAATATTTATTTCAGTTTTCACATTTTTTTAAACGGGAAATTCATTTAACTTTAAATGTCCGATAAAAAAGTTTTGTTACCAAAATGTCTGATTAAGATCGACAGAATAGAAGTTTACATTCAGTCATTTATTTTTTAACAGTTGACCAATTTTTTTGACGGGGTGACTACACACACTGCTCTTAATCGACAGAGAGTTATTAAAGCGGGGAATTTTTGCTGGGTCCATAAGATCGTCGATCTAGCTGTTTATATCTAAATTAAGAATATCTTTAGGATACATATCGCGCTAAAAAAAGTGCTTGGATTGTTAGTGTGTTGCTGAACATTTTTCCGTGCCCATTAATATTGTGCAATAAACCAAATACACTCCCCCTTTCACACGCAATTGTTAATTTTCTTCCCTTCTCAAGAAATGGCGTGCGTGTACACGGTTGCCTTGTAACGGAGCATTGGGTACCCAGCGGTCAGAGAGCTTTCCCTGCCCTCTTCAAAGAGGAGGCTTCAGCGCTTTTGGCGGCCGAGAAGTTGGATCAGATGCGGCGTCACTTCCACTTCGAGGGCTGGCTCATCAATATCGAATCTTTCGTTGAAAACAAGGTGTGTCATAGACATATAGATATTCAATTGACTTTAGACATTATCAACTAGATAGATGCTCTAAGATGTGAAAAGTTTATGGAGAGTTCTGAGCCCCACTGTTTTATCGGTATTTTCAATGCTTTTCTTTAGATATGACAGTAAGGTATTGTAGGATACAATTTTGAAAAATGACAAACTATTATAAAGTGACGGCTCTTAGATTGGTTTAAAATTGCCTCTAGACTTTTATGTCAATAGAGTTGCTTTCTAAAGTCAATATCTTTAATGGTTGCTTATTACTTTTATAGCCTATACTCCACCCTGTTTCCCGGAATTTTTCAAATAACGAAATTAAATTTAAACTCGAAAGGCCATATATTTATATTTATTTTAGACTTTATGATTGCTCTTGTGTTTTCGGATTATTTTATTCTATAGTTTATTTGTTACATTTATTTATTTCAAACTTTTTTCTTATATTTGTCTCTATTTACTTTAGTTTTCAATTACTTGTTATTGTTAATAATAATAGCTATAAAATATATTATATATGTATTTAAATAAATCATTAAATATTTCAAAAATAAATATTCCAAAATATGATATGAATTTTTGTAATATTATAATTTTCAAACATTTATTTTTAATTTAACAAAACAATCATTATTAAATAATAATAACGAAAAATTTTTTTTGTCATTTATTAACTTTTATATGATTAAAATGTTTAACTACATTAGCCTAGCTAACACTAGAAACAGTAGATACTGTGTAGCAATAATATAAATAATTGTCACAATCCTTTTTTCTTTCTTAAAGGATCAGATCTCAGTCTATATAGAAAACATTCTCACATTCCTAAATCGGCTCAAGCAACTTGGATCCGAAGTTATTTGGTAGGTTCATATTAATTAAATGAATATTAAATAATAATTAATTAGGAAAAAAACACGTTCTTTGAGAGCGCGTCAAAGTCATGACATTATTACATTGGCATTCATGCTATGTTGTTTTATTAATTATTTTAGTTTTATTGCATTCCACGATTGCTTGATATCTGATAGATATTGCATATTTTGTTACAACGTAGGTACGATGCCATAACAACAGACGGGAGTCTCACTTGGCAGAATGCGCTTACACCAGCCAATTCGGCCTTCTTCGCTGCCGCTTCGGGTATCTTTCTAAACTACACCTGGACACCCGACCTTCATCTAGCACCGTCACGTGACTTGGCTGCTTCTATGGCAACAACTGGGGAGGCCGGCGAGATATCCCGCCGGGTGTATGTGGGGGTGGACTGCTTTGGACGGGGTTGTCTTGGTGGCGGTGGCTGGAATATTGGCGAGGCTTTAGCGGCTATCCAACGGGACAATGTAAGATCTTAGAAAAGCAATTGTGTTAGCGAAATTTCCTTACCAACATGAAAGCCAAATCAATTCAGCACTTAATCCCACAAGAGTAGTGTGTTTACTATTTCCGCTTATCTTTTTTATGAGCCAATGTTAAAGTAAACACTTACTAAATAAAATTTCTATAAAATAAATAAATAACAGTTATAATTTGTTATATGACACGTGTCCCGGTCCCTTTCCTTTTTCAGGGAGATTGGGGCATTGACCGGGAATATTAATAATAACTAACTTTATGAGGCGCTTCCGCCAATATCTTAATTTCCGGGCTGGCCTGTCAATTTAGTGTCTTCCTCACAGTCTGGGCCAAGAGGGAAGTCAATGATCCCTATTTGATGCCGTTATTGAGCCAGAATAGGGCCGTGGTTGCACCTGAGTTGTGCTAGGATCCGTTGGTGGCTCCTGGACATGTTACCTGGCTACTTTGGGGTCCAACTAGTTCTATGTAATTTGTTGTGGTTGTGTTCTTTCCGACAGTTTATCATCTAATCATTGTGGGTATTCTTATTTGGTCTAGTTTGGATTCCTCCTGCAAGGTGGTCTGCCTCATTGCTTGCCGCGTACCTTTTCTGCATTGGGAAAGCTCCTTCACCCTCCAGCCCTTTCTGTTTGGAGGCCCCCGAGGATTTGTCCCGCCCATGCCACTGCCCACTACCTCTCTCTAAGAGACAACCCTTATCTCCAGGTTATCTGAGAGAGATTGGGGTTCTGTCGCCTCCCCCCCTTCGACCGGGAATAAGAAAAAGGTGGTCTACCTCCCAGTTACCAGAAAACTGTAGTGAGAGGGGATAACAGAATAACAGGTACTTGAGTAGCAAATAGTATTGATGAGGGTCAGATCTCATGACACATTTTGTCAGTTTGTTCCGACTGGCTCTTTCCATATTTGATTACTGCCTATTGGGAGTCTGTATTCCTATATTTCACCTTGGCTTCTAAAAGTTCTCTGAGAGCGATGAGTAATAGTTAGTTCGGCTTTGTATGAAAAGTAAATTCTGCTAGCTGGTGCAGATAATTCTTTGACATTCCTGTTGTTGTTGTCCAGGAGTATTTCTGAACCTCCGTTGACGGTGCCTTTCTCCGTTATCGTTCTGTCCTCATTTTGATGTTTACTTCGGATAAAAAAGATGAGCGTCTCCATGTCGGCAGTTGTTTTTTGGTCATTACTGTCCAAGTGGTTAATATTGGATTTTAAATCATGGTGAAAGGTTATGGGATGGCTGGGGTTCGTATTCCATGCCGGGGAGTCTGACAGTTTTGAGTGGTTCTTTAGGTAGATCTGAGATGTTTGCAAGTGCCGAAGGCTTAGCTGCGTCTATTTTCTACGATCTGTTTCTTTTGAGTCGTTTTCTGACTTCCATGAAGGTTGTCGTCTTAAGCGGGTTATTATCTGGTTGTGTTCTGAGTGTTCTTTCGTACAATGTACCTTCGAGTTGTTTGCCTCTAGTTTCGATTGGAATGAGGTTGGCTTCCTTTGGAAAATTATATTTGTGAATTTCGCGGCAACATCCTGTTATAAGTCTGGCTGCTTTATTTTGTTCCACTTCAGGTTTGTTGATGTGACTAGGGGCAGCTTAAGGAAGCAATGCTCCACCTACATATTCCATTGTTCGTGGCTCCTATTAACCATTATTAGGCCGATTACAAAATCGCATGCTCCATTCGTTGATGATACACTTACTCATTTATAATCCAATTCATAACATCTACTGTTTGTCATTAACTACGGAAAACAGCACTACTTTTTTTGCACAATATGCTGATATCTCATTGTACTATGTAGATATATAAATAAAAGTTATATATATTTTCTAAAATATGACAATATTTTAAAACAAATTTTCTTTTTCCTTTCATTCCAGTTACCGCCTCTGTCTATTGCTCTTTTCGCTCCGGGCTGGGTTTATGAACATCATGAAGAAAAATGTAAGACTACTGGCATACAGGATTCCAATTTTCTCTCTGACAATCAGAAGTTCTGGGCTGCTATCGCGTCTCACGTCCAATACGGAGGTGGTAACATCGCATGTTCCTATTCATCTAACACTGTCTTGGACACAAACTTTTGTCTTGGTCAGGGAGAGGCTGAATGGTATGAAGGGGCACTGGTAAAGCGGAGGCCCTGGAATTGGCTTCGCGCTCAGCAAATTTTACCTACTTGCTACCCCAATCCAGCGAGCGGTGTTGAGGTATATAACTCATAAATCTTTCATATTTTATAGTTATATTATTATGTACTACTTTCGTCTATGTTAGTAGCATGTGAAATATATTTGAGATGATCGGAAATATTCGCTAGTATTGTTCTTATGTTATAGAATCGTAAAGAATAATTATGAATGAGTGCATATTATACTTTTTAAAACAAAGATAACATTTTAGCGACTTATATTTAAATATGATAGAAGTGTAATTCTTTAGAAATATATTAATATAAATATAATGCGCTGCTGTTTTTTTTTGTTAAAAATTGCTTAATTTTTATTCCATTAAATAAATTTGCAAATTTATTTTATTCAAAACCTGTTTACGTTTAACAATATTATGATCGTTACACTTTAGATAATTGTCTCTATTTGTTAACTTCAACAATTATATTTGGAAAATGATATGGTGTATAAATTAAATTCACAGTTTATTATTGCATTTTTCCACAATCTAGAACATGCTACCCTCTCTCAAACTGTAGATGTGTCCAGAAAAATCTTGCAGCTACACTGGTGGCTCCTGTCTCCGAATTAGTCTTACTCCCCAGTCATCAACAACCTCCTCTGTCACCCTTCCTCTCTTTACACTGGTCTCATCTCCGCCTCTCTCGCAACTTCGTTTAGTCTTCCAAGAGTCCACGTCAGTCGCTACATGTAATAGTCTACTCGGAGTCCAAATACGGCAGTATTACACCGATGATGACGCAGACACTAAACCAATGGCACTGCTACATTTATCCATCAACGATGCGGCCATGGAAGCTTGTAACAGCGCAGCTGAAACGGTAGTCTGTGGTGGAGATCCTGTGGAGTTTATATGTGACGACTCGACTACTGTCAATACTTCTAACAATTGGAAGACTTGTCTGTGGCATTTATCTTCAGCAACTGCGAACAGTGAAACTTCTAGATGTGAACAGTCTGAATCTATTTTAACGGAAATATCTGTACTTCTAAACCGCCATGAAACACTTACAGTACATATCTTACTTGGAAAACTTACTCTCAGCTAAGTGCCATAATATTGTATATAAAATCAACTACTGCTATAACATATTACATTTTTAAAGTATTATATAGCATTATATATTATTACATATTTTGTTTCTACGTTCAAACAAGTCAGTAAATTTATATGTATAATATAATACATGCTAGCGTTAATTAAATTGTTAGATTTTTTATGAATAATTTTTTCAACATCTTTCAATTACACAAATTGTTCATCGTTAATTTGATTGACTTTTAAGCACTGCATAATTTATATTATGTTTTTTATAAGCAATACATGTTTTTGCTGTTTGTTCATTTTTCCCTTGTTACTATATATCGTTGAGTAGTTTTTGTTATCTGTTTATTGACTTAGCTAGAACATTTCGAATGAGTAATACTTTTGTGTATTTGCTAGAAATATTATTAATTCTTATTGTATGTATGTTATGCACAGGTATATATTATTGTGCATTAAAATGTTGTAGAATCATTTTTAAATTGTTAAAATTAAATTATTAAATGAAACACATGTGTAAGTAACGCAATTTTGTAAAATTTACTCCATGGCGGTCATTAATCAAAGTAATGGTGAATGTAGTATTGTTGTCGTACATGCTACTTACTCTCTTTGAATCAAAGAGAGATTAGATACTATCGGATTTATCCAAGCACGTGAGCCGTTTTCTATCGATTGAAATGTGAATGATTCGCCTGGGAATTGAGGCTTGTTCGCTCTTTCTCTTTTTCCCTTCATTTGATTAATATATACAATATTGTGTGTGTTGCTCTTGCCTCGCCTACTAAATACGTTAGGAGTGTACAATAATATATTCGTGCGGTTGCTGGTTTATATCCAATTCAAATAATGCTGCTTTTACGATTAATTATTTTTGAATTTGTCTAAATATTTTAAACTCATTTTTTTAATAATAAAACGCAAAACTACACTATATTATCGCGCAGGCTTATGCTTATGTTTCTACTTTTTCTATTAAAAAAAAATATATTCATATTTTTGTATTTACGCCATAGAAATATCCTTCACTCTTTAGAAAGAAAAGAGCGAGATGTGCTTCTTTAAGTACATTAGAAATGCACCTTTTATTTCCTTTTTTTGCCAGGAGCTTATGTGGTAGTATTATATGCTATAGTGATTAATTTGATGCTAAATAGATAAATTATTGTGCTTTTATTTATTTATTTAACTGTTGTGCTTCTATTTGCAATATTTTCCGTCGGAAGAGTACTAATTTTTTAGGTGAAAAGAGTATTTTGTTATTGCTATGTATTAAAGGAATAATCTTCAGGTTAAATATAATAAAATCAGTTGAAAAAGTTTGCAGTGATATTATTATTTAAAATATTTCCTACAAATGTCGCGCTTCTATCTTCTAATTAACATAATATGTGAGCGTTCATTTGACTAAGTGGAAAACTATGGTTACTTGATGCTAGAAGGTCTTACGTCTTATGATAGAAGGTCTTACGTCTTGTGATCAAGTCCTATCATGTCTTATGGAAAACTATGGTTACTTGATGTTAGAAGGTCTTACGTCTTATGATAGAAGGTCTTACGTCTCGTGATCAACAGGGTTTAGGACTATTAAAGAGCATCGTTTATGTATTGTGACTGGCTGACGGCGGTTATAATTTAGTACTGGTAATAAATATTTAGTTTCTGTGCATGGTCGCGCTCATTCAGGTCAAATAACACTATCCAGATGAATCCTTTTTGATTTCAATATGTATGGAATCTAATGATTATAAAACTATATTATATGTCGATGTCATTTTTAAATATGAACTATTCTTATCTATTTTGAGTGATGTCGTAATTTTATGTTAAATAGAAAAAAGAAAATTAATAGTTTGTGGTTGGTGGTCTAGTAATTACAGACATATAGCCATAATATACACTATATGAGCATTCACCTTACCCCTTCCCAGCGAGGCAAATGTCGCGTCCCATGCGCACAATGATCGGAGCAGCCGCCAAACGCCTACAGTTTCCGCTGGCACGGCCAGGCCTACCTCGACGCATCGACCGCATCGAGGGAAGCGGAGGCGGGAATGTGGGCCGCGTGCAGCTCCTACAGCGTAGCCTCACGGCGCTTACAAACCACGAGCGACTCGAACTGCCCTACCCCGTCGCGGAAGAATTGCGAGGCTATGCTGAGCGACTGATTCAAGAGGCAGTCAAGTACGGGGATACTGATCCGGCTACCATGGAACTAGCCTGTTTCTGGTTGACGGATAAGGCGCAGGTTCACAAGTTGTTCAAGGTAGGTCTACTTTTCTCCAAGTTTAGTACAGTTTGAATGTATATTTCTGTAGGTATCACCAAGGAAAAATGCCGCCCTGTGATATTTTTAGTGGTCATAATTATCTAATCAGCACAATGATCAAACTTTACATCCCAACTAATAATGCACATATTTCCACATCATTCTTAAATATTAGTCTTTTTATATGTCTAATTGGATTATAAAATTTTCGTTAGAATTTATTATTATTAATGTTATGTACCTACTGTAAAGGAACTACTATAGTAAATGAAAGTTTATTTGTCAAAATTCTGAATTTTTTCTTAATTATAGTTCTCAAATATTTAGTGAGAATCTAAAATAAATTATTAAAGGCAAACGTTTTACAATACGTGATCGATCTGCTGTTATTGTGATATGTCTATAATTGTTGAACATAATGTTGAGTATTGTAACATCAATCAAGAGCAAATAAATTACGATTGAATGCAGTATATTATAGTTAACGAATGTGAAATGTACATTTTCGTCTCACAACTCAAGCCGGTTTACCTTCTCACTATTCTACCTCCAAAACTCACGTGGGCTCTACCGAAGTATATTTTTTGGTTTTCTTTAATTTTTAAGAGACACTATTGTTACGAAAATCTTATATTTAAAACTGACTCTGCATTTTAAGATCTTTTAAGCTCAATGATTGCTGTAAGATTACTATAATTTTTAGTTTTATATGAATTCTATATTCGTAAAAATGCCCATATTGAAGATAAATGCATTGTTTTAAATGTAATTTTCCTTCAACTTTTTTGGAATAAAATTAAATATTAATTACATTTCTTTTAAAAGTGTGCATATCCCTGCAATTTTTTGAAGATGACAGTTTTATTGAAAAGTTTTTTTACATAATCTTTCTTATGAGTGCAACTTTCTCCAATTTAAGAATTTTCTTAAAAATGTGCTTTCCTAATTTTTTATATAAATATCTTATGGATAAGAGTTAATACTTGTATTATAAGTTTTTATTTTGTTAAAAATAATCAATTTATATGCAATGTTTAATATATTAAAAATATTAAAATGTATTTTTTTCTAAACTCTTTAAATAAAAATTTAGTATTTTTCGAGATGATTTCAGTTTATTCCAAAATATTTTATATTCTAAAGGCAATGTTAGTAATACCATATTGAATTTTTGTCTATGTGATTCTTGCAAATACGTTTTACTAAACACTTTCATTCTAATTTTTTTTTAAGATTGCAAATTTTCTTTAATTCTCAAAATATGTTTTGCTAAAATATTTTAGTTTCTTCTAAGAATTCAAAATTTAAATAACTTTTAATAGAATTTTCAAACAAAAATGTTTCTCCAAGTAGCGATGTCGGATCCCTTACTCCCCTATCCTAGGTACTGGTACCCCGCTACCAACGCTACAACCGGTCCTACACCGTCCTCCACGCCCTCCCCCGACCACAGTGGCCCGATCCCGGTTCCCGGTTCATTGAGGGTTACTCTGTCATCGAGCTGCGGGACAACCCCTGGCCCCCGGTAGACGGTCGGAGCTCACACAAGATCACACGGGAGGAGAAATCGCGCTGGTTGATAAACATTCTGGTCGAGGGGGCACGTGCGGACTTCTTCCGGGATAAAATGTCGGAGAATGAAGACAATCCGCCAGCTGCCTAACTAATTGGGACCTTTTTATGTATTATGATATCCAATCCTCACCTCTGCAATCTATTGTATGTATATATTATGTCTAGAGAAATCAACATTAAGTATAACGTAGATAAATACACAATCACTTGTTTTCACCTTGCTGCGAGTAGTTTTATCTTATTTGGCTTTGTTGGGAAAGGTATTTTTTTACTAAGGGAGTTTTTCTTGCGATTTTAACATATTTGTGTAAATTACACTTAAATTTGAATATTCGATAGTTTGATATAATATTCAAAATCGTATAGCATATACGATGGGGGTTCAATAAGTTCGTATAATCTATATGAACCCGTAATGCTGTATGCAATATCTATGTATTTTATTAAAATATAGAAAGATCTAAGATAGTGGTGAAAATTTCAAGTCAATATCTCTATGGAAAGCGGAAATATTAAAAAAAATTAAATTATTTAAGATCAAAATAAGCTTAGATTTATATCAAAATACCACACAATGTGACAAAAATGATATTTATTTAGTGGAAAACATCAATTAAGAACATGGAAATCATCATTTATGTATAGTTGAAGTATAATTGTAGTATAAACATGTTTTGCAATCGTTTTTCAATAGTTTATAACTTTTCGAAATATTTTCCATCACTGCCTATGCATTTTGCATTTGATCCAACGATTTTTGAAAGCAAAGTTTCCATTCTTCTGGCATAATTAAGCCTAATTTTTTAATAAAAGCTGTCACTGCTGCCTCTGGAGTCAGAAATCTGATTCTCCGGAGTGCTTTCTTAACTTTAGGGAAAATGTAAAAATCACAGGGTACCAGATCAGGACTGTAAGGTGGATGAGTCATGAGCTGAACATGGTGGCCTAGAATAGATTGGCACCATTCAACACAAGCTGCCATGTGTTCAGCTGAGAGCAGATGAGGAATCAATCTGGCTGCCACCTTGCACATCTTCAGACTCGAATGAATAATTTTATGGACACTGCCATTAGAGATAGCTAAGGCTTCAGCAATCATCTGAATTGTAATATGGTTATCTTCCTTCACCAAATTGGCCAGCAGGTCCTCTTGGACACCCATTATGGATGTCAATGGGCAGCCTGGGCGGTCCTCATTTTCCAGGGATATGCAGACACAGTGAAATTCTTTAAACCATTTGTAGACTGCTTTGTACAGGAGAATGTTCCCCAAATGCTCATGTAAGTCATAGATAACATTCATGGACTTTTAAACCGGATTTATAATTGTACTAAATCATGGCTCTGAAATGTCATTTTTCCAACTGCATTTTAAAATAATGCTGATGAAATAATGATTCAAATTTTAAACCTCATTTAAATTTTTTAAATTTAAATATCTCCCCTTTCCATAGAGATATTTACTTGAAATTTTAAGCACTATCTTAGATCTTTCTATAGTTTAATGAAATGCATAGATATTGCATATAGCATTACCGGTTCATATAGCTTATACAAACTTATTGAACCTCCCTCCTATAATACAGGAAAAACAAGTATTTTCACTATTGGAGAAACTTTTTTATTATTTAAGCTATAGTCCTATAAGTTACATATTATTTTAGGTCTCTTTTTGGTGCAAATTTATAGTTTAATTTTTAATATCAGTGCTTTATATTATATTTATTTGCTTGTTGGAAATCTATGTTTATAACTATTTGGACATATCATTATCATGGAGTTGAAATCCAGGATTAAAACTGTTTGTAAACTCACTCTCTGTATATATAAAGAAAGTCACTAAGTATGGCAAGAGTCTTACAATAAGTTCTTATGTGTTCTTAATTATCACTCTGCATCTGGTCAAATGAAAGTAGTATTCTGAAGAAAATATAGTTTTGTTAACAAAAGTATAAATTTTATACTTATGATATGTTAAAAAGGTATTAAAAATATATTTCTGAATGAGAGTATGTGGGACGATTGTGGAGTTCTTGGCTATAATTTATATTTATTCAAAAAATAAATGCATGTATTTAACAAGTAACCTCTGAATACTACTAAAATCTGGCAGCCGCAACCACACCATGATTATCAAGCATCTTACTATCTTTTACAATAGTATTAAAATATATAAAGTTAATTATATTTATTTTTTGTTTTATTTACATTTTATTTATTTTCTAAAAAAAAATTTACAGCCAAGAACTTTACAATGCGGTGATATTCTAAAAGTAACTGGAGGACATCTCTGGATATAATTGATTGAGGGGGTGAAATTTAGTATGAAATTAATACTTTCATTGTCACAATGCTACTTTTATTGGAGCATATCTAGTTGTATTGCCACTAGTAACTATAACTTTAACTATAAAAGTAAAGTTGTGTCCAATTTTTAACTATTTCAATTGCTAGGAGAAAAATGTTATATATTATGTATCTATAAGTTACCAAAAAAGTTACTTACTATTGTAGATACATTTTGTCAATTTATTTGTTTGTTTGTGTTTTAAATCTATAAATATGGCTAAATAATATTATACTAATATTAATACTAATCAACATTGATTGTTATTAATATTGTAGGGGGTTCAGTTAAAAATTTTAATTTGCTCATTTAAACAAAATTTATACATAAAAATAATCCTTAGACCTCCAGGATTCCAAATATGGTCTTAGTTTTGGATTTGGTTTACCAGATCAAAAGTTATAGCTATTTGAAGGTTAAAAAAGGGTCATTTTCGGCATTTTTTCAATGGGATTTTACAATAGCACTTTGTGACAAAAAAAGGAAATTCTAATCTTGTTTTATTTTTAATTTGCAATAACTCCTCAGCAAATTTTAATAATTTTAATATAACAACAGTTATAAAACTATTTTAAATGCTGGTGATATAATTATACTACAAGATTG
>JAYRBW010100569.1:0-19596 GCA_036023295.1 Invenusta paracnida
GAAGATTTTGTTTGCTGTTACTGAACAATATCCTTTGTAATATTATTTGTCCCCGACATTTCTGATCTAAATACAACTTTTTTTTTTAAATTTTATATATTTTTTGTTTTTATACGTTTTTTTATTAAATTTGGAAAAAAATTTAATTTGGGACGCTAAAATACGGGATCGCCAAGTATTACAAAGCTAAGATTAAAAATAAAAGGTTAAACCAAAGTTATCAAATTACAGACTATATAGTATATAAGGTCCTTGTTGATAGAATTTCTGAAAAATAGATCACAATATCTCTATAGGCTCAAAGATATAGTATATATATATTTAAAAGTAAACAATATTATTAAAAATTGCAGTAGGAAAATAACGAATAATCAGGCGTCCAATGACACTATCAGCTGTTACTAAATAGACATTAAATTAACAGAAAACATATACTATTGCAATATGTACTTAAGAAATAATATGACACAGTCTTAATATGTAATAATGACGAGTGGTGAAATAATTTATACATTACATTGGCAATTGGTATTACTGCTAAAAATCTAGAAAATTTAAAAACATCATGAATGTTAATGTGACAAATTAAGTTTAAGATGACCTACTCAAACTGTACTAAACAATAATCTCTATCTAATGTCTTAAATTACCAATACAATGTAGATAAAAGAATAAAAAACTCACTTTGTCTTTGTTCCGAAAGAATAAAATTCAAAATTATCGAATAAGATTATATTTTGGAGAATTGACCCCGGATATATGCTAAATTAAATAAACAAAGATATTTTTATAATTTATTAATTTCATTAAATTTCCCATGGAAGAGAGAAACTCACTACTGGAAAATTATACTCAATGATCTAAAATACCTGGACATTCAAGGATGTTTTGATACAGTGGTAAACCAAGCATTGATAAGAGGCTCTGGAAAAATCGAATTCGAAACGAAACGAAACGAAACGAGGAAAATATGCAGAGGAAAGCCTTTGGATCGGCACTCTGGCATATTGAGGAACAAACAAACAAAAAAAGGAAAAACAAGAACTAGGCAAGAACAAACAAAGAAACAGAAAAACAACACTACCCAGCAAGAAACTAAGAAAGAGAAACGTCTAATGCCGGAAAAGATGGTGGGGTAGGAGAGAAGGAGGGAGAGAAGAGGGGGAAAGTCAATTCCTCTTTTGGACAAAGTAGTTATAAATTTCATTTAAATATTTTCCATAAGTATTGTTGATTTTTTCAAGTTGAATAATCTCTGTTATTTTGGATTCTTCATCATCATTGGTGTTATTGGTATTGTATTTGTTGTAAATATATTTAAGGTGTTCACAATCAAGAAGGATGTGTTTTAATGTAAAAACATTTCCACAAGTACAGTTTTTGTTATAATAAGTCAGAAGTCTTATAGCCATTCCACATTGAAAAAGTCTTGTAATAGTTTCCTCTTTATTATTTTTCCAGTATTTTTCTAATTTAATTTCTTTTTTTATCTTCCTATAATAGTAGAGGCTTTCTTTGCTTTCCATTTCTTTTTTCCATTGTTCTTTTTCTTGGTTATTTATAATCTTCAAAAGGTCTTTATGGTCCATTATTTCCAAACTATCTCTTTCTATTTCTAGGGAATTGAGGTAATCTTGACATATATCAATCCATTTGTGGCCATTATCCCATTCGGCAATAATAATATTTTTAAGTTTATGTGTATTTTTAAGAACATGCATAAGAAGGCCTAGTTTCATTTTCATATCTCTAAATTTATGGTTACTAATCCCTATTTCAGACCTGATATAGCTATTTGGGGTGTTAAGAGGTAAATTAAGAATTTTTTTCATAATAGTGAGTTGGATAGTTTCAATTTGAATAATTTCTTTTTTCTTTAATTTAATAGCTTGCATCCCATGGATGATAGAGGGAAGTATGGCACCTTTCCAGAGTGTTTTTCCTATTAAGCTCTTGTGCAAATGTCCTCTTAAGATATAATTAATCCAGAACTTGTATTTTTTTGCTTTTTCTAGTTTTCCTTTTATGTAAGTATGGAAGATGTTTTTGTTATTTTCAATTGTCACTCCAAGATAATTAATACTGTTAACTACTTTAATACCTCCAATTTGCTCTTTGTTATCCTCACTACCAAAGATTATGACTTCACTCTTTTTTTCATTTATGTTAAGACCCAATTTCTTGTATTCATTTTTTAATATGTTTATTTTGCCTATAAGTTCTTTTTCACTGTTAGCAAGAAGGATACAGTCATCTGCATAGTACAGGACATTTATATCTTTATTATCAATTGGGAAGATATTATTCATTTGGGTAATTACTTTGTTGATAATTATGTTAAAAAGGGTAGGGGACATTTTACATCCCTGCTTAATTCCTCTATATTTTCTGCAGTGTCCAATATTTTCTTCATTAATAGAATAGTGGCTGACATCTGTTTCATACATTTGGGCAATAATTTTAATGAGATCTTTTTCCATGCCAATTGTGTTTAGGTAGTGAATAATTTGATTTCTTTCGATGCTATCAAAGGCTTTTTCCACATCAATTGATGCACAGAATTTCTTTTCTTTTTTCTTTCTTTTCTTATTAATGGCTAATTGAAGATAAAGGAAGTGTTCTTCCAGTCTTCTCTTTTTTGTGAAACCAGCTTGTTCTTCTGACATAATCTTATTATTTCTAAGAAATTTACAAATTCTGTTATTAATAATATCAGAGAAAATTTTATAAGAGATATTTGTGATAGCTATGGGTCTTAGGTCTTTAATATTAATTCTATTTCCTTTTTTTTGGGGAATTAAGGTAGTTCTGGTAAAATTCCATTGTGGGTAATATTTATTAGATATGATTTTGTTGAAACACATGGTGAGAGTTTTGATAAATTTATCATTATTGGCAAAGATTTTGAACATTTCAGGTCTTATGTTATCAGGTCCTGCAGCTTTCTTATTTTTCAGATTTTTAATAGCTTCTTTTGTTTCAGAAATAGAGATCTTTAATTCTTCAGTCCATATATTTGTTTGTTTTGCGTAGTTATGATCTACAAGATGATTGTCATTTTTGGTGTGGGTATTGCCCTTGCAGAGATCTTTAAGACCTTTCCCATTTCTAGAGTAAGCAAGATTTTCCCAATATTTAAGGACTTCTTTCTTTCCCTGAGTTTCACTATAGGCTTCATTTTGGTCATTTAGAAATTCTAACTGTGTTTTATTTTATTTTTTATTATTAAGTTTCTTGATAATTTCCCATACTTTTTTATTCTTATTTTCTGTTATTTCCTTTGAGATCTTTAATTCTTCAGCTAAGATATTACTTTCAATGTCTTTCATAATTTCCTGTTTTAGTTGGTTATACTTGTCTTTTAAAAGAGCTTTTTTGGTTATATTACCTTCATTTCTAGCCATACGATTATACTTTTTCCTTTTTTTTATTTTATGAAGAATACTTTTATTAATATACTTGCTCTTGAGGTCATTATATTTTATCTGATTATTGTTAATAAGAGTGTCATTAGCAGAGTTAGTTATTATAATTTCTAGTTCTTCTATATTATTAACTTTATCTAATTCTTGTTCAACAGTTTTTTTAAATTTTTCAAGGTTTTTTGGAGCAGTATTCCATTTTTTCTTATTATTTGGGGTTGAATTATTTTGTGCAGTGTAAATAGGATTTTTAGTGTTAGTATTTTTAATTGTGACAGTAATAGTGTTATGATCACTAATGTTTATTTCCTTCTCTTCATCTATTTTCATATGCTCAGTTATTTTGTTGCAGTTTTCATTACATAGAATATAATCAATAGTAGTTTTTGTTTTGTTAACAGTCCTAGTAAATTTTCCATCACAGATTTCTGTATTATTTATCATGAAGAGGTTATTATTATCAATAAGATTTTCCATTAGGTTAGAGTTTCCATTTTTTTCTCTCTTATCGATCCAAGGGAAATGAGCGTTAAAATCTCCCATAATAAGGATATGTTCTTTATTGTCAATTTTATTAATATTAAGTTCAATTTCATCTTTTATAGCCTTATTCTTATTGATGTCTTTAACATCCCAGTAGGTGACCAAAAGGTAAAGGGGTTTTTGATTTATATAATGAATTTTAACAAAGAGATTGTCTTCATTCTCAGTCTTAATTTCTTCAATTTTAATGTTATTATTGATATCTTTATTATAGATAAGAATAATACCTCCCCCTCTTTTACTCTCTTTTTCCCTTCTTTTTTCAATTGTGTAGTATTCATTTCCAAAGCTGAATCTGTTACTTTGCCAGTGGGTCTCTACCAGAATGGTAATTTGGTTCTTATTAGTTATACTGCATATTTCATGTTTTTTTTCTATTTAGGCCATTAATGTTAAGAAAGTTAATATATAAGTTATTTTCATTTTCTTTGTCACTTTTTTGATAATTTCTGTTTATTTGATGGTTACCATGAAATTGAGGCTGAGGGATTAGCTTATCTGATGTTGGGTTCTCCTCTCTTTTGATAAAAAAGGACCTCCATTGATAATTTCATTTCCTTTTATATAGCAAAAGATGCCTTCTGTTCTTCTTTTTTTTAGTTCCAAGCGGAGATGGTATTGTTCTTCCTGTTCTTCCTTTGTCAGGTCTTTTTCTATATATATCTTGGTGCAATTGTATTCCTTAAAGCTCAAGTCTTTGATTTTGCTTTTCTCTTTGAGGACCCTCCAGAGATCTTTGTTTGAATCAAAGCTAATTTTTACTGGTCTATTCTGGTTCTCTTTTGGTTTTCCAATCCTTTCTATCTTTGTCAGCTTTATGTTATTGTTTCCTGTGGTGATTTCCGTCAATTTCTGAATTAATTCCTTTTCATGTGGATAGTTCTCTTCAATTCCCTTTATGATAAGGTTATTTTCTCTTTTTTTCTGTTCCTCCACCTGCTTGATTTCTTTTCTGATAATGTTTTTGTTGACCACTTGGGACCATAGCTGTTTGGGTTCTTTGTTTTCTGTCTGTGCCTGAGCTGCTTTTTCTTCAATTCTTTCCTCAATTTTTTTGAAACTCTCTTTTTCTTTGTTCTCCCATTTGGTTCTTGATTCTTTCTCCTCTTTAAGTTCCTTCTTTGTTTGTTCCAGCTCATCTATTACCTTTTCAAGCTTTTTTTCCATTTTTTCAAGATTGTTTTCCAATTTTAAGATTTTTATACCTGCACAGCTGTTACAGAGATAATCTACTTTGGAAAATTTTTCCTGTTCTGCCTTTTCATGGAACCATTCTTTGCAGTTTTTGCATTCTACTTGACATTCATTATCCATGCTAGCTCTTTTATTTTTTTTTCTACCTTTCCTGCTACTAGCACTAGGACTGTAGGACATAGTCCACAAAAACTAGAGAGAAAAAACACTTAATTTAATTCAAAATAATTTGATTAAACAAAAATTAGGAAAATTCTTTTCAATGGGATAATAAACTACCATACACTCACTACTGAACAATTTGCTATACTAAGTAGGTTGTATAACATAATGATATATATTACAAGTAAATATATTAATTGATAATATTATATATAATAATAAGTAAATTAATAATAATTATCAATGAATAATACAAGTATATTAGAAAAATAAAAGTATAAATGTGGATTAACTATACTTTAATAAAAAATGGCATAAGTGCTCAATTTATTATGATTTGTGGTACATATTTTGGGTATACTATATTTTATGTTATAAAAAATATGATTTCAAAAATACCTTCCTATGGCTATATCACCAAAAAATGTCATCATCTTCAGGAAAATGTTCATGCTAATGAGGCTCTATATAATTTTTGTATAAAAGAAATGATCTAATTATGCATATATTTATATTTATAATTTTAAATACTATATAATCCTAAGATTGCCAGTTTGAAAAAATCTAAATTACCTGTATATCATCATTTTCAGATATGGGTTCTGGATGATCAATAATTTCACTATCAGGTTCTACAAAAAGATAAAATTATAATTAGTATTTTGTTAATTATATTTTCAAATTATTTTCAATTAGAGGCATTTTAAATAGGCGGGTTTTGGCATGTATAGAGACCTTGACCCTAAATTGAGCCATGTTTTGCACCAATCATAATATGCATGAGAATGTGTAAAAATTATCATACATGTCCTTATAATTATTATTCTATGGATGTACCAGCCACATTTTTTTTGGGAAGCAATATTGTCAATATATTTGGCATGCAGAAGCTAATTAAGGCATGATTAGGCGTGATAACTATGACTAGGTGTGATTGGTTTGCAGATGCCTTAAAAAATGTATTATAGAAAAATACTATATCTATATACATAAATTGGAATTCAATAGTACTTAATATATATTATACGTCACTCGAGATCATTTTGGCATGTACAAACTAATTTAAGGCGTGATTAGGCGTGATACGAGTAGCAATATATTCTAAGAATATGGTATCATCGATATTAGAAAAATATGATATCTAATATTATATCATAATTTATTAAGTAGGTGTGTAGAGATTGACTACCCCTACTACTAAACTAATTCTTGAAATTATAAAAGTTCTTCAAATATGGGTGAAATAGCAGAACGAGTTGAGTAGGGGAAAAAATATTGTATTTGGAAAAATACTAGATTACATTTATTCTTCAAAAATGTTGAAATGTTAATACTGATTAAAAATATGATATACATATGATAATACAGTAATGTTTTTGTGGATTACCACAGGTAGATAACACCTCTTTAATTGTCATTGCAATTAGTATAATAATATGATTATATGTAATTATAAATCTATCAAAGTCAAATTATATTAGTATCATGTACTTCCATCAAAAGACATCAGGCATGTTAGAGAAAAGAACTTCTAACACAGACAGTTAGAAGAACAGACAGAGAGACACAATGCAAAGTACATGATACTAATAAATTAAGCTATTAACTAGTTTAAAATGTAATGTGAATAATATGTACATTATATAATAATACAGTAATGTTTTTGTGGATTACCACAGGTAGATAACACCTCTTTAATTGCCGTTGCAATTAGTATAATAATAGTTCCACATGATTTAATAAGTCTATTCTATAAAAGTAAAATCTTATAGATAAATATTAAAATTATTTACTATCTTTCAAAAGAAATGGACACTTTATGGTTTGGAAAGAATGGCGGTCAATCACTTTACTGACATTGTAAGGACAATTGAGTAGGATAGGATCGTAACGTTTTTTGAGGCCATGTTCCTTGTCGCCTTCACAAAATAGTTTAGTAATTGCTTTGATGGTGAGGGGACATTGGATTGGCATTGGTAGGCACCAATCAACAATAGCGCTGCACACTAAAGTGTCATTTAATTGTCCACCAGCCTTCAGATGGCACTTTACAATGGAATAGAAAGATTCAACGACTGCCTCACAACCAGACATTCTATACACTACATCAATGATGGTGCAACATTCTTTCCCCAGGAATGTGTAGAACTCTTCATCTGTGTAGATTGAAGAGTATATTGCCGTCTCATTCAGAGTGCACTGGATCTCTTCACCGGCACTAAGGAGCAGATAACTTGAGACAAAGGGGGAGGATGAGTCGGACTTTGTTATGCAGTCAATTGAGTCCCTCAAAGTTTGCGATTTGTCCACGGGTGTGAACCATGACTGCATTAGATTGTCACCAAGACCATCGAATAACACACCTATTAGGAAAAGAATGATATAAATATTCATATACTATTAATCAAGTGAGTGATGAATAAATCAATTATATTCAATTAAGAGAAATTGCGTTTATTAAAATTGAATGATTTAAATACTTTTAAGCGAGTTAATCATATAAAAAATCATCAGGAATGTTAATTTTATAATAAAACAAAAATTACATTTAATTCCATCCTTTATCTTCTTTTGACAGGAGAAAGCATAAGGTGCGTGGAAATTGAGTTCTGGATTGTCTTCTTGGTACTTTAGGATATGGGGAAACTCGCAAACCATATCGAATATATCCTGGTAAGCTTCCTTCCCATGATTGCAGATGTCTGAGAGTTGTTGTCTGCTGAAGGTCATTTGTCCATTTGTGTTGCGTGTTATCTTGCAGTACAAGTCAATGATGGCAACGAAATCGAGACATTTGGCAATTTTCTATGCCAGAGCATTTACTGAGGATTGGAAGCGGTTACGAATTTCACTCAACAGAGACTCAATGAACTGCACCAACTCATTCAAGCATTCTCTGCGGCCTCGTGTGATTCAGTTGTATACTACTTGCTTTCTCTTCTTCTTACTGTGGTGACTTTCTTCTCTTGATCTTCATCAACACGAGTCGCTTCCTCGACAATCCACCCATCTGTCACACGCTCACCTTTGAAGAGGCAACCACTAGTGATAGGATCAGAGAGACCGGACCAATGGGAAGACAATGTAGGGAAAATGGTCGGCTCAGGTGAAAGTGATTCTAAGAAATCATGGGTAAAGCGTTTGTCTTCTTCATCTTCGACAGGAATCTTCTCAACAATGTCTCTGGCATGGTTCTTCATTGTCTGGATTGATGATAAAACAGCTGGTGTCCACCAAACTATCTGCCATGGGAAGAGGTTGACCGATTGAGCTCGGGTCATTAACTCAATGATTGGGCTGAGCACATCGATGATTAGGCAGAGATTGATGACAAAATCCAAACCTCTCAGCATGAACTTCATTTTGTCAACATCCTTTGGATTATCCAGTTCTTTTGCTTGTCTTCCCGATGCAATGTATGCTTTCACTAGTGCAGGGTAACTAGAATACACCTTCTTGAACTGAGCAAATTGTGAGCTTGAAAATCTTGTGAGACAGAAGTTGACTGTGGACAATGCTGTTAGATCTTCACTATTGGCTAAACCGATATATTCAAGATAACCTTTCTCTCAACCAAATATCTCATGGATATGATTGCATCTTTTAATAAGCCTTTGCAAGTATGGAGAGCTTTCACAAACCTTAACAATCGCCAAATCAAGCCAGTGTGCTGCATCCCACGAAGAGAAGATTAGAATGATGCAGCCTCTCTAGTTGGATCAATGGTCGTCAGCAATTGATTTGTGAAAGCAGAGGAGTATTGACCATCAGCATGACTTCCAACAAGATATGAAAGGGACGACTGCGGTAGGAACATCTGTTTCAGAAGAATTGATGTGATCTGATCAGCTAAGTCAGCAGCTGTACCACCGTCCAACTCATTTGTTTCCCTGTTGAAGGTATACACGGAAGGAGCAGCTATTGGGATAGCATAGCGTTTACCCAAATAGGTAACAAGCAGCATGATAGCTTGGTTGCTTTCTCGACGAGGGGTGGACTTATCTTGTGTTATAGAGAAATGTTGGGGAAGGCCTGTACTAGGTAGCGGTTCCAAAAGGAATTTTTTTATAGTCCGCATGATATGGACACAAGCTGCTTTGATCATGTCATTGAACAGTAGGCTGCCGTGTCCTATGTTGCCAACTTCCGCACCACACATAGACATCAAAGCAACTAGAGTTTCATAGTGGAATGCTGCACTTTTCATTTTGCAACAGGTAATTCCAGAGGAGACTAGGTTACAGCTTACATCGAATGACTTCTTTTGAAGTTTCTTTTGTCTTGTTGCAAACAGCAGAGCACTGTAATGAACCTGTGCATTATCGGATGTTGACACAGACGCAAAGTGATTCAGGGCCATGGATTTAAAGTTAGACCATTCAGCGCACCCACCTTTGATTAGGAGACTGGATCTCTCTTGATTATAATGTAGACCGGTTGGAAAAGTTTGTTTCGGCAATGCTTTTCTCTTCATGGACACATCATTCTTGAGATAATATTGGCACGTTAGACACACTATTCTACACCCAGTGTCTTCTTGGATGAACTCCATCTCAGGGAGGGCAATATTTAATTCCACAATATTACTCGTCTTGGAGAGATTCTGATTGCTGTTTGGAGGATTGGTGGATAAGCTGGAAACTGATGATTTTGACGATGCAGCAGACGAGGTAACCCTTTTAACTTCCAAAAGAAGCTGCAGCTGTCATTCGATCCTGTCTAATTGGGTTGACTGATCAAGAGAGGTTGATGAGTGAGTGAGCGAGTGAGTGAGTGAGACAGCAGAATTGGAAGATGGGGTGTCACGTGTTGGATTATCTATTGGGATCTCTATTGTTAGTTCTAAAGGGTGTACGAATTCGGTGACGACTGGTGGGATTGGGAAATTGGGAGCATCATGGACTACTGGGACTTGGAGATGGGGAACATTAGTATCTACTGGGACTGGGATGGGAACATTGGCAGATGCAACTTTTGACTTTTTCAGCAGCAATGCTCTGTGGTCTGAAATGGGAACAATTTCAGTGTTGTAGTTATACATGTCCTTTGCGTGAATTCTCGCCACATGTTTCTTCCAGGTGTCTAGTTTCCCGCAAGTAAACACCTTTTGACACCTCAAACAGATGTGCTCGTCTGTCTGTTTAGTGTCCGATCTCTTGGGATTTGGGGACGGTAATGGCTTCGCAGCCAGCCTCTTCCTGTTTAAGAGCATGCTAAAGGCATCCTGAAAGATGAAAAAGAACTTGATAAATATTGGGGTTTGGTTGAAGGTATTGAAGGAAGACATTATTTATTAAGGTGTATTAATCAAGGTTGTTGAGTTAGTATTATTAATGAATCAATCTTATTACAATTATTATAGCACTTAATTGGATGTCAGTGCATATCTAGAATAATCAATATCAAACATTTGTATGTAGTAAATACAGTTCATAGATTTATAATATACAATAGTTCATAGATGTCGATACATAACAGAACTTGTTGAGTAAAGATAAGTATTTAAATAAACAAAATACTATAAATATCATAATACTAGACTATAGTGTTAAGTAAAATATGGAATTATTTAAATGAGCTAATAAAATAATTTGGTTGTTTAAGTTTCACTTTCGGTTTAAAAAAAACATGTAGAATTGATCTTTATGTGTAAATTCAGATAAATCTAAAGCCATATTACAATACACTGTTACGAACATATTACAATACATATAATTAATAACTTTAGGTACAGATATTTTTGTATGAAACATCAAAACTAGTATTTTTATATTAGCAATCCTATTATTTCAAATATTTAGTTAACATTAAGCTATTTTATATTACATATTCCTTACTTTTTCTTTTGGCTTAGTTACTGCCGCTAGTTCTGAAGTGTCACTGGAATTGGTAGCCATAATTGATAATCACCATTCACCAGATAATCACAAATACAAATTAAAGGAAAAGTTAATAAAACTATATTGAAAATCCAATCTTATTCAAAACAAACGCGGTATAATTTAAAAATTATTTACTTCATTTAAATCATTATACGTATCGACTTATTTAATTTGTTTCATAATATGCATTATAATATAATCGTCTTGTATTGATTGATATCATTATCACGTCGTTATCTGACGTCTATGGGGCATCATATGTTTAGCAAGACTTGATTATATCATCAATGTAGGACTAAGTCTAAGATTATTTTAAAATCTGATATTCTTTTATTGAGACGTAAAGGATAATGTTTCAGGAGCGAATGCAGTCAGTAACGAATGCAGCGGTTAAGTATGTGATAATGCTATCCATAATTTTCGATTGGTTTAAATATTGTAATCATATTCATAATGAAAAAATACACGAATATATATATAAAAATACAATAGTTATAAAAAAATACAATTGAATTAAAATTAAAAATAGTTTCTGCAAAAGGATCTATAATCCGGTATCAATTGTTAGCAACAATAGATCCGTTTGCAGAAACGAATTTTATTTTATATTTTATTGTATTTTACATAAAAATTGTATTTTTTATATATATTTCCATCTATATTTCTATTATAAATGTATTT
The DNA here is from genome assembly GCA_036023295.1 of Invenusta paracnida. NCBI lineage: Eukaryota > Metazoa > Platyhelminthes > Proseriata > Coelogynoporidae > Invenusta > Invenusta paracnida. The sequence goes on from JAYRBW010100569.1 coordinate 11,885, forward strand.
ATAATATTTGGGCTTGTCCAAATATCAATTAAATTTAGAAAATATTAAGTACCTAGGTCAATTTTCCCTTCACTACTCCCGTAGCTGCTTCCAATCCAGTAACAGATAATTAGTAAAAAATAAATTATTTGTTTATCTAATTATTACGTTACAAAATAAAATTTATTTTAAATTAAAAAATTTCAATGATTTTGAAAATAAATTGGTAAATGGTAAGTGTGTTTTGTACAGATTTTTATAAAAAAATATTTCAGGCGTAAAAACTGATAATATTTTTACTTTTATGGGGAAAAAAAATGTTGGAGGCGTGCATCAGGCGTGAGAATCTGGTAATATGTTTTTACCTTTGGCGTGCAAATGTTTCCAAAAAAAAATTTGATTTGACACAATTCTCTTTGTTCATATCAGTCAAAACATTAGGAAAATATCATTTGCTAATAGACAGTAGCTGCAAGTCATTGGACAATATTTTATAAATCATGTGTATATTTGAGTCAAACATGTCTGCCAATCTTCTACACTCAGCTGATGTTACAATCTACATTTTATTTATCAGAAATTTGTTGCCTGTTTTCTAAGACTCTCTAAAGCTTACTTGACAGTTGACTCCCATCTCTGAACTACTGGATAATTGCTTGTAGGTACTCACTATTCTCTGGCCCCAAGCATTGCATATGTTTAATAATGTACATTTATATTACTATTAATTCTTAAATTGTTTCAAATATAAATTAATATCTCATTCTGAAATGTCTATTAATATTATCCAACAGCAACAACAAAGCAGAATGTAGCACAATTTAAATTACAAATCAATTATAACTAAATAGTGCTTTATTATTAGTTTATAATTATACTATATAGATTAATAATATGCCATATGGTGTATTTTTTTAATTAGTTCTACTTTTAGAATTAGAAGATTAATATTAAATATGTTGTATAACATATAAGTAAACATACATAGTTTGTCAAAGCCATTGCATAGACTATAGTATGTTGTATAGAATAGACTATGTCTATAGAGACTAGAGTATAATTATACTATTAGTATTGGACATTAATAATTAAATTTTTACTCAAATATAATTAATAATAAAAAATGAAAATTTCTAATAGTTATTTTTTAATAACAATAACATCTTATGCCATGGCTATATACTATAGTCTATATCCTATAGTAGTAGACTATTTATTATATATATTCTAGTTTTCAGCACAGTCAATATTATTCAGTTCAAACAAAAATATGTTATTCTTCATTGACATAATCTCAGTTTATCTAGCATACTCATGAAACATTCATAGGATACTGGTAATCTTACTCTTAAGATAAAGTCACTCATACTTATACTAAAATATTAATAAAATACTATATTACAAATTATAGTAATACTATTACTACTACTAGTAATAGTAATGATAAAAAATAACTTCACCATTCGCTATTGCTAATAGTACATAAGTCGAAGTTTGAAATAGAATAGACAATAACAGTAACAATTTCAAATAAAAGAACAATATTATCTGACTATGGCTATACAGTCAATTATATAGCCATAATATGAATTAGTAATATTAATAATAATATTTACTTTAACTTTAAATTTAATTAAGTTTGTACTTTAAAAACGTGTATATTTAAACATTTAAAAAATAATATTATAATTTCTGCAAGCGGTGTATATGTATAATTCAAATAGGTACATATTATATTCATTTATATATAACGAATTTAGATTAAAAATTAACGAAGTTGGTACACGAAAACTGCTAACAGTCTGAAAACGAAATTATAGAAAAAGCGACATCTGAAATAAAAGATAGTTAAAACAAATAAATTATTATAAATGCGACCACAAATATATCTCTTCATAATTATCTCAATAGATATTTAAAGCCATCGAATTTATAACAAGTTTACAGTATTTAAAAACATTAAAAAATTTTTTTTATAAAAGAGTCTTCACAATGCACCTTGGGTGTCACAAAGTAACTGAAGTCAGCGCCTATGTCATTTCCCTTGTTAGTCATTTTGTTAACTTTTTGCGCGATAAATGCATTTTTGCCAAGTGTAAGTGGATCCATGATTAATATTATCAGAAAAGAAAACCCCATCAACATTTTAAAAACTAAAGGATGCATCTATATTTCAAACCGATAATATATCGGAAATAAACTATACATAATGACTTGTAATTATATTAATATAAAATACAATGCGAATATTTAGAAATTCTAGAATATCGGAAAATTGTTGCGGTGGTCCATTAACCGAATTATATTTTAAGAATTTGAAGCGTGCCTTTACAGGCTAAAATATATTTTGCAAACAGTCAAAATTCATGCGTGTGTGGTTTACAAATATAAACAAATCAATTGCTCTTATAAAAATATGTATTTGTATGTCTCACGCTATATTATTACTTCGTAATAACATTTTTCATTTTAAAATTGTATTTACAATTTATATTTTTGTGTTTACTATATTTTTATACGGAGTTATGTGACATTATTTTATTTTTTTTTGCATTTATTTGCATTTTTTAATTATGCTATGAATAAATGGTTACCGTTTGCGTTTTTTTATTAGAAATATATTTAGAATTTGCGAATTAATTGCATAATTAATAAAAGGTGCGCGAAAAATGCATATTGTGGCACATTTTCTGCATGAAGACATTATTCCACCAACAATCAATAGAGCTGAAAAACAGAAAAAAGGTAACTAATAAAATATGGTATTAAAATTGTTTACTCATTACTCAAATATAAAACATCTAAAGTAGCTATATCAAAAGGAACTTCACCAACTTAACATACTCTCAGTTTCAGACATCAATTTATAATCGACGATTTTGAAGGTTCAACCTTTACAGCCTCTTTTAGATCAAAAATAGAAAACTTAATAAATACAAAAGCATAGCGAACATTCATAAGTTGAACACATTCATGAGCATTTTGATGATCTGTATAGAATATTGCAAATATGTTTGTTCCACATCCGGAGCTTCCTTCATAGCCTAAACTTGTTACCTGGTATGAGTGCAGTACTCTACTGTGCAGTAGAGGTTCTCTACTGTTTTCTATATATTGGATGACTAGAATAACTACATCTCCGCTACTGGTTATATTATATATCCGTCCCGTCAATGATATTTTGTTGTCCTGTAAGTCTGAAGGACACAATATTTGATGGCTTTGAACATCCGTCTGTTGGCTGAGTTTACTCCAGAGTTGCATCGTATAGTATGGTTGATTATCCAGTACGAGATATTATGCATGGGGATGTCTAAATGTGTAATTAAATATAATTTAGTCACTTGAAACTGTTGAATATAAAATGAATATAACAACATTTAAATTTATTATTTCCAAAAATTTTAGTTTTGAGTCTTAACATTTTTTTAGGATGACAGGTGTGCAATTATCCTAAAGGTATAAACACCCCATAAATTAATTTGATTCCAATTGATATGTTGACCCATTCATAATGTTTTAAACTTTAAAATACTACACTATCACATTTTTTAGGGTATTGGGTAGTGCAAAGGAAAACAATCAATTATAAGATGCCAGTTTATCGAACTACTTCGCATAACTATAAATCTTCATGTTATTGTTAACCGGAAACACATTACAAATAGTGTATTTAAGTTACTTTATTTTTTTTCATCAAATGTGTCAAATTTTGGAGAATTACCCAACATGTCTGTTGGCTGAGTTATATGATAAAGTTGGGTTCGAAGGTTGTGCCAGTTGGTGATTCTTCGATGAATGAGTTTTAAGCGAATATTTTATCATTTCATGGAAACGGCTTCATTAATTGTTTCAACGAATGAGCAGCCTAAATGAGATTTGACCTTGTCTTGTTCCAGATCATTTTTATTTGACTCGATGTCGGTTCATTCGTTGCCTGGAACATCACTGTATTCAGAGATTTTCTTGGTGTATAATTGGATGTGGATGTTGTTTAGAGCCTTCAATACATCGCGCTTATATTTCTGTTTTATGTTGAACTGTTGGAAAGAAGGCTGGAAAGAGCTTGTAAAATTGTCAGTTCTCGGTATTGAGTTATGGGTTGTCATGGAGTCAACATGTTTCTGCTCGTCTATTCTGTTTCAAAGATGTGTTGAATCTGAATCCCGGGGACATCGGGAGATCGGGACGCTTAACTCTTGTTTTTGTGGGCAATTTTTTTATGGGCGGTTTAATTTAAAAAAATAAACGATAAAAATTAATGTTTATGCGAGTATCATTTTGCATGATAATAATGTAAGTTTTATTTATTTTATTATAATATTTTGGCATATTCTATTGTTAAAACAGTTTTATATACAATTTTGAGTAGCAATAAATATACTGGAAATTGCTAGTTACTATTTGCTGGGTATGGCAGACATGTTCAATCGATTTTTTAATATGGTACCATTATGCATTACTTAGTTAGGGTTGGACCATTTATTATAACCATTTGTGCCAGTGTTGTCTTAATTTATCCCCTTAAAAGTTTATCCCCCTATATGATGAATTGTGGCAGTTGGGCAACTAACCCAGAAATAGTAGGTGCAGCATCAATGATAGTATTTGATTTTTCCATGTATACAATATATGGAAGTGACTATATGTAAGTGGTTGACCTATGCAGCATCCTTTAAGTTTAACTTGAGCAGAACTACTAAATACAACATTTTAATATGGAACATAAACAAACACTGAACCTGTTCTGACTTTAGTATCTAGTTTCTTTAGTACCCAGTACCTATAGGTATCTCCAGACATGTTTTTTTCAGTTAGATTTTCTTGATTTAAAGTTATATCGTTAAATTTTATGGATCATGACTATTCAACGCTGCAGCAGTTTTGCTGCAGAGACTTTTCACCGCAGCCGATTCACAGCAGGAATGTTTTGCCGCAAGGTTATATATAATATTATTATATCTACTGATGATAACAATCTACAATTCAAAATTAATCCTCTTAAAATCACATGTACTATATTACAAAGTATAGCTATACGAATCAGTATAGTCATGGTACAGGGATAAAATCTCACAAGGATAATATAGTATACAATACCAGCCATTTATTACCTATTACATGTACAGTAATGTTAGGCTGTTTAATACCTACAGTCTGACTATTTTGGACCAGACCAGGCCGTTTATTACCTATAGTCAAGTTTTTTATCAATCTGTGGATTTTAACATAGCCTTTATAAAGTGAAATGTTGAAATCCACAGATTGTGCTTCTGTAGAGGGAAGATATTCTCTGAAAGAGCCCAAGAAAAAAAGTGCCACTAGGTCAGCAGTCAATAAAATTCCAAAATAACACTCAAGCATTGTCATTAGAATGCACTCCAACACCAGGGTCTCCATAAACTTACCCAACTGGAGTATTTAATCAAATTAGAGTACAGTCATATTTTTGATTGTATATATATTTTTTAGTGTACCCAAACTTCAAAGAGCAAAGACACCTTATGCCTAAACTTAAGTTTTAACACTCACTCAAAGTAAAACCAGACTAGACAACAAACCACTCAATAGAATGGGAGTGTGTTGTGAGTTTTTAATGTACAGGATGGCCAGTGGCAGTAAGTCACTGCCCTTTCAATTACTATTATGTATTTAACTATTAAATACATTTACAATTCATCATATCAGAAAAATATTAAATGAATTGTGGTAGCAACAAGATTGTGGTACTCCACATTTTAGCAAAGCAGTGAGAGTTAGATTTGACAAGTAGTTTTGAGATTGCCGGATTAGAAGGATTGACCAGTTTGGAGCCCTGATTTGAAACCTGTGGACTATGAAGTGTGGGAAAATCAACAACCTGTCACCAGTTTGATTATCTAAAGCACTGCATATCCCAAGCTTCTGACAATACTACTAATGAAGGCCTCTGTCAGGATATTTGTGAGTCACTGAGAAAGAATTCAGGCATGTATAAGTGATGAAGGTAATCAATTTGATCACAAAAGACTGTACTTTTTTAGTAGTTATATATATCATATCTAGCTTGTATCACTGTTCATTATTGTATAATCATGTCTCAATAATCAATAAATATGTCCTAATATAATATTTTTTTACTTTTAAAAATAGGGGTGGTGACTTACTGGTCAGCCTGTATATTTTTAAAATATTAAATATTGTTTAATGGTGTCACTAAAAAATTTTCACTCAGGCTAAGGCATACTCCAGATGGACTAGATTCTTAAATGAAGTGTTGTTCTGATATACCATTCTTAATCATAGTTTTTAAATGGTGTATATATATTATAAGCACACCATAGAGGGTCCAAAGTTCCGTACCAGTGTTAGTTATTTTTCCTCCATCATTTGTAGTTTTCATTACCTGCTGTGTTTGACCTCGTTTGCCCAATTCACGCTCTCTGCATACTGGACCAACTGACTGGCTAGAAGTCAATCAAGTTAATATCCCTTTTAACTTGTGTATAGGGATCAAGCTATACAGACTTTTAATCTTATTTCTACTGTCTCCATCCTTTATTCTTTATCTTGTTTTATATTCATTGGGATTACTTTCTCGATTTTAATATTCGATGGTGCCGTATGTTATATTCTTATGTAGCTTGTCATTTTGTTTTTTCTGGATTTTTGTTGTCATTATTTATTTTTCATTCTTGTTTTTCATTTTGTTGGTTAACTTCATTATTATATATTACATAACATTAAAAAAAATCATACCAGCAATTTCCCCAAGAAGCACACAATTCTCAAATAAAAACAAGTACTAGGAGCATCATGTCAAATGCAAGGATTCAAGTTTCTTTATGAATACATGCCTCCCACCTCAATCCACTAATGTTGATTAATATGGCTCCCTTGTCATTGGTGGTTCAAGTGGTCCATCTATTAGACCCAGTCAATGGTTCCATTTTCAGACTACAAATCACATATTTTATTGATTTCCATGCGCATGTATTTTTAATTAAATGTTTGGCATTAAAGACATAAGTGAAGCTTGACTCCATTCTTCATTAGAGTCAGCAATCTTGATTATTTTTATTATTAATTTATATAGCACAGTTGAATGTGAAAAAACACATTGTCTACTGCGCTTTATTGTACATATCTCAAAATGTAGCTCCATCAGCAATTTAGTTAGTTTTGATACTATATATATATATTATTTTATACACAACTATGTATATACAATTGTATGTAAAGCTCCCCCAATATATTGATAAAGATAAAACAAGCTGTAGCACAGTTGTATAATCTGTTAAATATTTAAAAATGTTGGGCTGTCTGCGGTCAGTGTGACACTACTAAAGTAAAAAATAAATAATTTCAATATGCTAAACATATATACAACTAAGTTTGAATGAGAAAAGAAACACAGACTTAATCAAAAGAAAATGAGTCAAACATATTTTAATATCACCAACAACATTAAGCAGATAACATAGAAAGAGTAATATTTTGTACACAACATAATAAAAAGTTTCTTAGAATGTACTAAATAAATGAAAAACCAATAATTGTATAATATCTAATGTTAACTTCTATATAACATTGAGGATATTAAATGTTATTTCCCCAGCTCCATTTATCATTTTTGTCACTCAGTTGTATATAATTTTTTAATATAAATAAAATGGGATAAAAAGTATAGTTCAATTAATTATAAATGAGGATAAAGTGTAATGTAAAACTGTTCACTGTTCATTCAGCCCACC
>JAYRBW010100580.1:0-42370 GCA_036023295.1 Invenusta paracnida
CTAGGACATACGTAACTGTAAGTTGTCTGTAATATATAATTCATTGCCTGTGGCTGTGTATCTAAAACTGTTCTACTATATCAAGGGTAAATGGCGATTCACTTTGCCAGGATATATATATTTTTCTTAATTAATTAGTAGCCATCGGCTTAAACTAATCAATAGATAATTATCTCAATGCTGCAGCGCAAATCAGTTTGTTAAAGCCAGGAGTACGTGCCGGGGTTCGAACTTGCTACCTTCTTCTTCTTCTTTATTTCTACCCCGAGGGATCTCGGGCGACTGGATGGGGACCTGTCGATGATCGGCTGGCTGGGGTTCAAGGAGGACAGTCAACCGGAAAGAGGGAAAAGTAACATAGAGAAAGTGGAAAAGGAAACAGACATACAGGAGGCACAAACATACAAGAAGCACAAACATACAAGGATAAAGGCAAGCAAAGAGCACAGACCTAAAGGGGAGCCTACAAAGCAGCAGACCGAGCAAAGCGGCGGGAGGCGGGGCAACAAGGCAAAAGCAAAGCAAGGCAGAAGGCAAAGCACAGAGCAGGGAGGCTGGGGGGGGGAGATAAAAGTGTGAAAGAACCGGGCCTAAAGCATCCCACTTCTCCGTAGGTAGGAGATGACCAGTTGAGGTTCCGAAGAGAGAATTTCTGGCGGCGGGTGGGCGAGGCCGAAGATCTGGACTCTGAGCTGGAGGGTGGCCTGGCAGTCACAGATGATGTGTTTGACCGTCTCGAGGGTTCCACATCCTAGGCGGCAGAGCGGGTTTGGGAGTCTGTCGCGAGCTCCTATTCTGTGAAGGTAGGTCGCGGAGATGGTGGAGTGTCCCGTTCGGAGTTGGGCTAGGGTAGTGCGGTGGGCTCTACAGAGAGATTTTTCATCCTGCTTGATATCTCCTGCATCGAAGCCGGAGTTCGAGGAATCCCTATGCCATTGTCTGGCTCCAAGGAGGTTATTCACCTTCTCGCAGGCTTGTTTGTTCGCGGCTTTCCACTTTGTTTTCATGTGCTGTGCGATCGCTGCTTTGGCTGTTTTGAGGCTGATGGGGATGGTATCTTGCGGGAGTTTTCGGGCACTGCCGTCCAGAATGTCCGCGGCCTCGTTTCTTTCCAGATTGCAGTGGCCTGGGATCCACTGGATGGTGACTGGGCAACCTATTTCCGAATGGTGGAGAATAGCTTTGCAAAGCTGGTTGACGCGGTGGTCTCTCTGCTTGAAGGGGGCCTTTCATCAATTGACTGTCCGTGAGAAGGCGAATAGAGTCAGTGCGGCACCGGTGTAGGGTGTGAGCTCCATTTGGCACTCCCGAGGGGGCCCCACGGCACCGCGTTGAGACGGAGCTCGTTCCCCGACATTCTGGGACCGTGGCTGTTTGTAATAAAACTGTGCTTGTCAGATTAGTGGCCAGTTATCTGGTGCCATTGGTCCAATAAGTCGTATGAATGAGTTCTTTTGTGTATACGATATGCTTTTTGTGTTAAACGGTGCAATAGTGATACGATATGGCACTGCCAGATATGACGAAGTCGTTTAATTAAAAATATATTACGATATAACGAATTGTAGAGGAATACGATATTAATTTGTTTTGTAAGTTAGAACTCAACAATCTGCATGAAATTTCTATCTAAATAATACTCAATCGACTGAAATATTAATAGCTAGCGAATTATTATACTATTAATGACTAGGTAATATACAATTATAATATCTTTCAAAATTGTTATTGTTGAATTTTGGTTCTCGGGTATATTACATCATTAATTATATTTAGTGGTTGAGAACCGGGACAGGAATTCTAACGATGGATTGGATCAATATTACTATGTATATCGATTATAATTATCATATTGAATATTTATCTACTCTTGTAACAGTCACAACCCGGTTTTTCTTAGCTTTTGGAACTCCTACTTCTTAGACTATGTTAATGCCTATCAGACCTGCGGCCATGATAGACAGTTCATTTACGACATCTTATTCCCCTAACTCTTCGCACAGGAGTGACCGTAAACCCGGACACAGTTCCAGTGGAGGCGCCCCCTCAGCCGCCCTCTGGGTGCCCTTGGGAGCTGGACGCCCGTTGGTTGCTCAACACACAAAGCAACCGTGAGTGGGCGCCCGAGGAAGACTACCTCGTCCCTGACCAGCCCTGGACTCGCAAGATGGGCTTCCCTCCTGTCCAGCCTCGAGCGCACTATACTGGTTAGTAGAAACGGTTCATCTCTTGTCCTCATGCAACTGAAATTCCTGGAATACTTAACTAATTATTTATATTCTTGGGAGATATTCATGTTAGTACCTTTATATGAGATATATTAGATAAACTCTATTAGCAATCGGGCTTCCATGAATACCTTCTTCTGCTCCCTTTTACTACCCAAAATGTTGGCGATGGCAGGCTAGAATAATGTATTATTATTAATCCAAAAAATAAGTCAGTGTGTTTCAGCTCGGTCTATTTTTAGTTAAACAAAACAGTTATCTTCACCATTTATATTATAATTGTTTTGAAACGTTTTTTCTCAAGGTCGTCACTCATTGTATTTTTTATAAACAAAATTATAAATTACCGTTAATTAGTTTAATTTTAAGATCTCCCTTTATATTTCAATTAATCCTTGAAGGACATAACTTGACGATATCATTAATTATTAATTAAATTGTAATTTTTGTTATAACGTATCTTCTAGTGCTTTTTTATTGAATTTGAAATGAACTACAGGCCGAAATAAATGGCAAATATTCAGCTGTGCACAGGGGACTGTTTTAAAAGCATAGATGACTAATGCAGTGTTTGACATAGATATTATGATTAAATTAATGAAAAGAAGCGTTATTCAACGATAAAACCAATAACATGAAGCATGTTAAATTGATAGACTTTTTATCTCATATGTATATAATATAGTTAAATTGAAGCTGTGTTGAATGTTTGGCGTGAAACGTATACAGTGTCCATTTTTATGAATTTATCGATGATTGTGTGATCGAAGTTTATACACTTATAAAGCACAAGTTTTCGATCACACCAAATAATTTCGAGTGTTTGAAACAACAGTTTGTATTTAAGTTCTGTAATTATCATAATATATTTACAAGTTTTTATGAATATGTTTGAAAACTCCTTTGTATTCTACATAATTAAGCCTCAATTAATTACATAAAACATTATTTAATTTATGTTTTAAAAAGTGAGCAAATTAAACCTAAAAAATGTTCATAAAAATATATATAATACATTTATTCAAAATACTCTATGATAGGTAAAAATCCTTGTAACATATTATTATTAATTATTTGAGCATCACTGGGTGTGCTGTAAGATTCTGTGTCGACAAATTCTCACAAAAAGAAATTATATTTAGAATAAAACGCTTCTAGTATAATATTAGAACGCCTCGCCACCGCAGATAAGCAGTTTTAATAAATATTTGTCACTCTAGGTAATATAAGGATGTGTTGATATGACTGCCATTGCTTTCTTTATAGATGAACAATAAAACGAAAAAGCTATCTCATAACCTGATAACAACAATAGCAGTTTATACAAGGATGAAGTAAATTAAAATTTTTGTCGGAGCCGTGAGAGTGAGAAAGATTACAATAGTTATGCACATTCCGTGTGACATTTATACTATCGGGGGAAATCACATTGTTGTGTATTAAATGGATAACTTTGTTAAAAAGAAATGTAACATTTTTATTCACGGTATAAAATAAGCGTATGTTTTGTTCAGTGCCCATGCACTCATAATACACATACAAACACTGTATTTAGTTAATTTATTACCCCAATAGAGTTTGTATTGTAACAGTGTATTGTAATAGTATGTATATCCTACAATCCTTTGCCCGACAGTACACGAGCTGTCAGCTCCCTTCGTCCCGAGCGCTACAACCACCACCATCTCCACTCCCAAGTCCACCACTTCCAACTCGAGGAGGAAGCGGCGGCGTCCTGAATCTCCCAGCGGCTCTTCCAGCTCCAGTAAGCCACCGCGTTCCTCCTCTTCTTCCTCCAAAACAGCCAAACGCTCCCTAGGAAGTAGTCGTCAGAGTGATTGTGGTGGAAACGAAAAGGCCAGAAGCAGTAGTAAACCGACCAAGAAGAGTAAAAAGGTGGGTAAATTACAAAGCAAATTGTGTCGATTTACCTTCCACAGTTTACTTCGTGGCTTTTGTTTCTTTCTCGTTACAAGTTTTCTTATCGTTATAATTATATATGTGTTTTTATTTATTTTTAAAACAGAAAACTGTGTTTCAAAAACATTTTTTTTTAATTGTTAACTTTACACGACAAACTTTCTTTTTTATGTATATCGAAATAATTGTTATTATTGGATAAAGTTTGATCGATTTTATTGCATATACAGACACTAGTTATAACCATTATATAAATAAGCAAATGTAAACTATAAATGTAAGATTAGATTCCCTAAATTTATATGGAGAACTCAACGAGTATTCAATTTATAAGATAACGTAATCAGCCAGTTGGTCTGTTGTTTAATGGTCTTGTGTAATGTCTAGTAGAACTTTACCTATTTATTGATTTCGTAATAATATTTTGGCTGGTAAATCATATATTATAAATCAAAATTTCAGACAACACTATCGCCTGAAAAATTAACAAGCTAAACGTAGGTATTGTAAAGACAAGCGTTAAATGAATTCTAGTTTGTATTCATTAAGAAGTCTTAAATAGGTCCATTAAATGTAACGAGTGCCGTCGTTGTCATTTTCGTCGTCAGTTTCAATTATAATCTCCTTTTAATTAAATTCCTTCGCAATATCAAAGACAACTTATATTTTTAAATCCAGTTAACCAGAGCGTTGCAATTTTTAAAAACAAATGTTATCGTCCTATATCATTGAATCCAATTATTTTACAAATATTTCTTTACCTCTAAAACTCAAATCAACTCTTCCGTATTAAGTCAACTTATTTTTTAATAATATGTAGCATGTGTTACTATTCTTTCATTAACATACTCTCTTTTCGTGGCATCTCTCTGACCCCAGAGCTCTCGTGGTCCCGCAGTTCCCGCCGGACCCCCTCGGGACCCAACCCTCGACTTTCCTGACCCTGACTCTGTCAGCATGGTGACAGCGGTCGACATGGATGAGCCTAGTGTCGTGGCCATGATCCAGTTCCAAGCACGGAGCTCCTACGCGAGGAATCAGTACACTAAGGGTGAACCAAAGGGACACCACTTCCTTCAGCTCAACTCCGATTTAGATCAAGGTACGTGGACCTACAATTTAATTAAAAATATTAGTATTCAAAGATACTATTACTGTAAATCTGTTTTTTGCATTATCGATTAGTAATAGGATAAGTCCGTCTCATTATTTTTGCTTCAGATTCCGATGCCTCTGACAATGAATCGACTGTAGCCGTTTCCAAGACTGGCGACACGACCGGGGCAGAAGAGGACTCCACGAAAACCGATGACGAAAAGTCGATGTCTAATGCAACTGTAGCTGATGTTCCTCCTGCAGATGCTCCAGAATTACTAGATGGTTGCAGCGATAGTAACACTCTACTGGCACCGCCTCCACCGCGTTGTCTGCTGATCCCGGCTAGAGCCCGCTGGTTCGACCAAACCCGAGTGCATGAGGTGGAGCGCCGGGCACTCCCTGAACTCTTTCCCTGTCCTGAAGTAGAGGCTGATGAAGTTAGAGAACAGACCCAGCTCTACAAAGCCTACAGAGACTTCATACTGGACAGCTATCGTCTTAATCCTCAGGTGAGACTAGCATTGCTACGTATCCGCTATCCAAAAATGTTCATGGAACACAAATTACCCTATCAAATTAACTACAGTTGCAATCTAAATTTTGTTTTGTTTGTGTAACCTTGTCAATTTACCATAATTGATAATATCACATGATTTTATACATTACTGAAATGTATTCAGAGTGTATACATCATGCCATAATATAATGGTGTTATAGACATATTATGGTATATAGTTTACGTATAATTATATATAATATTATAGGTATTATATAGACTATAGGCGTAATAATATGATAACTCATCCTTTTCATACACAAGCAGGTCAACTTGAATGGTGAAATTGTGGTGTATCTAATTATTATAAGTTTATATTTTGTTTGCAGCCTTAATTTAATATTTTTCTACACTTTGTATAGTAAGTCGTCGAAATTAGCTTAATTTATTCATTAATTATTTAGCGATTAAATCATAATATAACATGTATTTTTCTAAATGAAATTGACTTATTATATTTCGTATTGGGCGTTATTTAATTACAACTGTTTCAATGCTTGTAATATGTTACATTCTTATCAGTATTCTATTCACTCTTTAGGTCCTAAATAAACGTTCAGTTCATTGTCACATTAATGTAAAGATTTGATTTGTTTCGAAACACGCTTAGTTAGCTTCTTGTTTTTTCCACCACAATCATATTATTATTTTGTGTGACGAACAATATTCTTTGGTAATTTTTTGTTTAATAATGCTGTTATAAACACCGCCAATTTGAATCCTAGCCAGTGTAAAGCTTCATACCAACACTGTGTTGATTGTTTCCCATGTATACTTGTAGATTGCTATTATTTTACTTTTCTTATTTCACAGGTGTGTCTCTCCTTCGCTTATGTTCGACGCCACCTCTCCGAGGGCTCCCCGATGATCCTCTACCGGATCTTCAACCAACTCTGTCACTGGGGCCTTGTTAACACCCAGCAGTTGGCCCACGCGGCCCTCTGGCCCGGGCAGCAGTGCCATCAACAGCGCGGGGCTGAAGGGGGCGACCCTTTGGAGACGGCAGTGCACCATGCGCCCCTCCACATACTTACATCGAGTCTCGAGGAGACAGGCGAGGAGGATGTGGAGGAGGGAAAAGAGACTTGGACGTTAGACATGCAGCAATGGGGCAAGGAAGGGGAGCCACCTGAGATGGGTGATCGGCATCTGCTCTGTCTCCCTGATCCACCGGATAATAAGGTATATTTCATAATAATGCCATCGGTGAAATAATCATTACAATAACAAACCAAATGTATATAAAGAGCATAAATACAGTCAAATGATTCAATATAAAGTTTAAATCCACATGGCAGAAAGATAGTATAAAACCGAATCTTAAAAACTCTAACTGTACGAGCATTTCAGAAGTTTCTTGTTTTATTTTGAGAATAAAATATGGTGAAATTATTTCTTTTAGTACATCTTATATGCCTTGAATCAACAATATCCCACCTTGTTTTAAAATAAAGCATACAATAAATTGAACCTTGTCAACTTTACCACAGATAAATCAAGAGTTTGGACTTCACTACGAAGAACCGCAGTGTAAACAGGCTGCTTCTGCCCAATCGCGGGGATTTCAGTCGACGACATCCAGGGAATGGAGTGAAGAGGAGACGCTGGCCCTCTTGGAAGCTGTCGAGTTATTTGGCGATGATTGGAACCAAGTAAGCTAGCCTGAGAATCTTTGCTTATCGGTATAATTATATTATATTTAGACATTTTAACAGTAAGCCTAGAAATGTAAAGTTGTATTTAAGTGGATTTCTTGACGCAAATAATTTATCCGCTTTTACAACGTTAAATTTAAAAATATATGGCGTTATATTTTTGAATAATGGTGTTGTAAGTTTTTTTAATTGGTATTACGAGTTGTAGAATTTTA
Source organism: Invenusta paracnida (assembly GCA_036023295.1). NCBI lineage: Eukaryota > Metazoa > Platyhelminthes > Proseriata > Coelogynoporidae > Invenusta > Invenusta paracnida. The sequence goes on from JAYRBW010100580.1 coordinate 7,673, forward strand.
ATTAAGTGCGTGTAATGCTTATTCTACTCTGTAAATATTACTGTTGTTTTCACAAATTCATACCTCAAATCGCATACATCTAGGTTTTAATGCATTGTGATATATTATAGTACTCCTTAACTTGATCTTAGGTGTTGTTACCGACGAGAACTCAATAAAAACGCTTGGAAATATATTTTTCATATCTTCGTATTTGTTTCATCATGAAAATTAAACGATTCATTCTGGAATCAAGTTTGCAAAAAGATGCAGATAGTTTGTATCGTAAAAGCACTAAACGCATCATAGTTTCTACTTACTTTTATATTTCAAAATACTTCTCACATATCTCACGCAGGTGGCCGAACGCGTTGGTTCTCGCTGTCAGGACGAGTGCATTCTGCGGATGATGCGACTACCAATTGAGGACCCCTATCTAGACGGGGATGCTAGTGTTATGACCGGACCATTGTCCAGCAAATTAACTCCCTTCGCCAGCAGTGGAAATCCTGTCATGACCACAGTAGCCTTTATTTCTCATGCTCTCTCCCCTATGGTTAGTGAATCTTGTCGATTCTTTATTAAACATAATATTATGTTTCGTTTATGTGTTATGCCAAATATGTATTAAATATATACGATAAACAATTTCTATGGGAGTTCTTAATTTCTATTTTAAAATACATATCACCCATTGAGGCCAGTATTTGTAAATGGCAAATCACGTTACCACATTTAAAAAAATAATTTGTTTCATTTTAAAAGCAACGGTTTTTCTGTTTACATTCCAAAAAGATATTTTCAATAGGTCTTTTAAGCTATAAAATATCAAGCCCAAATATTCGGTGATATTTTTTAGATTACCCAGAATTCGTTTACCTAAATTATTTGTTAAATATGACTACCAACTGTTGTGGACTTATTTGTTGGTCATCACCCTATGTCCTATTCACATAATTTGTTTCATACCCTGCAGGTGGCTAGTGCGGCGGCGAAGGCAGCGATCCGGGAATATTGTCGCATCCTTGGTAAACAACGCGAAGAGGAAAAGGAGCGAATGTTGCGGGAAGCCTCTGCTGATGTCAAGGAAGAGTCTAACGACAAAAAGCCGGCAACAGCATCACCGGAGGTTTGTCAATAATATGCAGCTTTTATTGTTTTGGTACGATGTTGCATACATTTTTGTTTTATACGACGTTCATGACTTTTCAGATGGACTCAGTAAAAGCAAAAGTAGAAATGGAATCTGAAGAAACCGACAAAAAGAATTCTCCTTCGCCTAACTCATTAATTGCTCCATCGAATAGTAACCATGACACTCCGTCTGTAACCTCTCAAAATCATACTGAGAATCCCATTCTGAAGGATGAAACAATCACTGAAGAAACAACTAAACAGGAATCTACTGAACCTTTGGAGGTTGACAATAACTTACTAGTCGCTAGTGAGGAATCAAAATCTCTTGATGTAACAATTCCAAAGAAATCTGAAGATATTTCTACGGATGTCTCCATGGCTGCCACTACTGAACAGACAATGATTGACTTGACCGATGACGCTGCATTATCTCCACCAGTTAAGACGTCAACAGACAACGCAGTCAACTCAGACGATAAAGAAAAGCAAGAAGCTCTCGACAGTGGCACTGCAACAACAGCTACGGAATCGGCTCCAAATCACGGTGGTTCTAGTGAAACAGCGTCTGATGACAAAGCAGAAGAAAAACCTCCAGACGGTAATATAGCCGATGCGGCCAAGAGCGCGTTGGTTGTTGCAGCTGCGCTAGAGGCGGCTAGAGCCAAGGCGAGTCATCTTGCGGGTGTTGAGGAGCGCAAACTGCGGGCTCTTATGCTCCAGATGATTGAGCTGCAAGTGAAGCGTGTCGAGTTAAAGATTAAAATAGTACAGGTAAGTGGATTTTAGCCTTGCTTTTTTATATCGAAGGAGTATTGATTATTTTCTTAGTAAAAATGCAATTTTAGTCTTCGATCACTGATATAAAATTTTCATTCTTGATATACGTTGGAAGATTTTGATATCTGTAAGTACTTATTGTAATTAATGTTTGCCTTGAATCTAGAATAATGCAAAATGGAAACACTGTTACTTTCCATTTTATTATTATCATGTTATTTATTTGTTATATTTATATTAGCTTATAAAAATAAAAGCTTATGAGTTTATAATACTGATTGTATATTAAAATTGTTTCGTTTAAATTTTCACAAATGAGTAAGGCATACATGTTTTCTTACAGCAAACTTTTTACAGAGAAATGTATCACTAAATCAGTTTTAAGTATATGTGTTATTAATTAGTATGTACAATGTAAATAATTGCATATTCTTAGTTTTTACTGCATTCTTTGTTATCATAAATATTAATTTTACCGTAGTTATATATATATGTAACTGTCGCATGCTTACAATTTGAAAGAAATATCCTTAGATTTACTCAATTTCTCTAATGCATACTTTTTTCAGATAACTAATTATTTTATACAAAAGCGAGCGTCGTGCAATGTTCAATTTAAATCATTGTTTTATCTAGTTTTAACCTAAATAATTCTCATGTTCAAGCATGCAATTTTTTTATTCTAATTTATTTGAACAGGAAATTGAGTTGGCCCGGAATCGGGAACTACAAAAGGTCTCACAACAACGAGAACTAATTCTTGCTGAAAGGAAACTATTTCACTCTGAACTTTTGACCAATTTAGAAGCTAGAGAGGGTTTAATACCAATGGATTCATAAAACAAACTGAAAAACATGCTTCTCAACATTGATTAGTTTCCAAACCCGATTTGTATCAATGTATATATCTGTGTATATATTTTGTAAATATATTAATTATTTGTATTTTATACTAAATGTTTCCACTTTTCATTTGTTTAGTGTGTGTGCATTTCTTATATATTTACCAATTTAACATTTTTGTTTCTATACATATACCTATATATATATACCTATATATATATTTAATTTGCATTTCTATTTAACATAATATACAAATACTTTTTTGTGGAAATAACACAACAATGTCTTTAATTTTCTCTATTAATGTATGTTAATCTGTACGATAAGTCAAAGTATGTAGAGTATAATAGACAATTGAAAATAAATGCATGCCTTTAACTGTGAAGCATCTTGCTTACAGTATCCTTATTAAAATACAATAAAATTAATGTATTTTCTTTGTGCCTACAGGAGTATTTATATAATAGCTTTGTATGATGGGATAATATTTAAAAACAACATCTTATGTTATAGGTTTGTCAATTGCTAAGCAGAAAGATATGTGAAACAAATATAAAAGAGTAACCCATGACAACGTAATAGTGACAAATTTGGTGTAGTCTTAAGGTTACCCTAAGATAGTAGTGCTATTTCCATGTTTCAAAATTCTGACTTTTTCAGAATATAATCCATTATAGGACTATCATTATTTTTTAAATTAATTGCTGTATACGTATATCATCTGGAAAATTGAGATAGAAATATATATATAGACTATTATAAAACTGCTTATTCTCGCGGTTTCGTAATTTGTGAAAGAATTGCACTATGTAGCGAATTTATGTCTACAAAAAGCATCACAGAAAAATTTAAACAAGACAAATCTGTAGAACCATAAAATCCTGAATCACGTAACGTTTCGACTTAAGAAATTTTATAATTTATTCAAACACAAGAATCAACTATTGAGAAAGCTTTTGTGTGATAAAATATATTTTATAAAGAAATAATATACTTTGTATGTTTAGCCATAAAGTGTATTCAAAATGACTAAATTGCTCTTGTGTATTCTTAGGAATAATTAAATAATGGCTATGATAGCAAATCTATTCTCTCTATGTCTAAGCTGAAATCGCACAAAAATATAATGAAATACAGATATATATATGTATTGGTTATTATTTTGCTATACAAACATTGTCTTCAATTAGTAAAGTTTTATAATTGTTGCGTATTCTAATGAAAATTAAGAATGTTAGACAGCTATGAATTAAATGTTAAAAATATAAGTATACCGTTATTTATAAACACATTAATTAAAAAATGTCTTATTGAATACTTAAATGTTCGGTTACACTTTTAGTGTATAATCTAAAAAATTCCAGAAGTTAAATATATATTTCTAACAATCATAAAATACGAAGGTTTTTGTTTCCAGTATGGCTTGAAAGCTATTTTTGGTCACATTCGAATGTAGCTAATATTTAGTGCTGAGTAGATTATTTAGTTTAGTTTATATAATAAAGATTATAGTCTGCGTTCATTTATAATAATTCTGTAATATCGGAAGGTCCTTCGCTGCGATTCATTTAATCAATTCTGTTTTCAGAAACGAAAGTAAGAATATTTTTACAGACTAATTATAAATTTATAACTTATAACCCATTCATTTATTAAAAAAATTGGAATTCAATAGTCAATTTCAAAATTAATAAATGATCAGACTCATTGACAAAATGTCCGTATATACATATTGGAAACAATGACGTGTTATATTTATTATTTTGTGTATTTCTTTATTTTGTTTATTACCAACAATAAATAAAATAAATAAATAACCATCGAGAGTAATGAAAATAAATTTCTATAACATGTAAAATAATACAATAATTTTGTAGGGATTTTGTTGTTTTCTTTTGTTCCTATAGCAATAGTAAGCAACATTATTAAAATTTTGTTTAAAAGTCTTTAGTTTCGCTTTTTAACTTGAATTTTAGTTGACCGTTTAGATTAATTATATCATGGCTAACGATGTTGTAGGGGGTTTAATGATAGGTATTAATGTTGATATTCAACGTACAGATGGTGAGTATTTTACATTTCGTTCATATTTAATATTTGTAAAGGTTGCTTACTTTTCTTATTTAATTCTGTTTTTAGTTTTACTTCAATACTATTAGTCTTAGTCTTACCTTATGGTGTATGGCACGCCCTATAGCACAGAACTAAGAGTTAAGTTGGAAGTAATCTGCCAACTAAAAATTACTTTGACTTTCAGTAAAATTTTATAATACATAATTTAACTGCATCAACAGTGTCAGTTGTGGTCAAAACTAAAATTGTATGTATAACCAATAGAAAATGTGAGAGATGATATATATTATATGGTACTACAAGTATAATATATTCCAATATTATGCCATTTGCTACATTATTGTAATTTATTTGTATAATTTTTTCTAGATTTTGATTAGATGTATTGCTATTACAATTATGTTAAATACTAATACTAATAGTGTATGATAGATTTCCCCCAATTTGATAATTAAGATATTGCCTTAGGCTTAATCCTTTGAACTTTTTCTCCAAAGATTGCGAATTTCTTACTTAGTTTAGACTCCATAAAGATTCCTTCATAATATTGTACCACACAAATTTTCCATATATTGAGAACACAACAGCTATTCACTTTTACCAATACATAATTTTTTATTGGTTTAGCTTATAAGTTATAGGCTAATTATGGCTGTAAATTTTTTTTTAAATAAACTAAACACAAAAAATTAAATTTATAGATTGTAAAAGATAGTCAGATACTTGATAATTGTGATGTGTTTGCTGCTGAAAGTGGCCGCCAGCTTTTAATAGTGTATAGGAGTTACTTGTTAATTACATTTATTTTTTCTCTTTTTAATGTTTTGTTTATTTTTTTAGAAAAAAAATTTACAGCCAAGTACTCCACAATTGCTAATTATAAATTATATCGTTATTTTTGGTAAATAATTTTTTTTTGTGGAATTGTTTAGAGTTTATAAAACAACTGCAATATGCATCACATAAACTGACAGATACAATCAATCAACAAAGAGCAGAGTATATTCCATTTCCCAAAGGTAGGGAGGCAGTGTAAGCTCATAATATTGGCAGCCATAACCAGAGACAGTTCAATATTAAATGCAGAGCACAGTATACATATATTCTAGTGGAGGCCATTCTAGCAGAAGAATACAGGATAATACAATTATTACTAAATGACCATGAGGACAACTTACTCAGCCAATCACCCTATCATATGACACCCTTCAAAGTACATACTATATTTTAACTCCTTGTTAGATAACAGCTATCAGTTAAATTTAACTAGGAGGTAGCTTAACTGTTAGTTTTGCACTAGGGGATTAGTTTTACATATTAGGCTTAAGGCTAGCCCAGGGTAATTAAGATTCAGTTGAATTATTATAAAACTCTTATTAATTATATTAATGGGGTAAAGTTATGTTGATTAAATTTTCACCATTTTCTCTGATTTAGTTAAGAATAACCTATTAAGTGTTTAAGTTAGAGTATTAATTATTATTATAGTTGTCTCTACAGTCCAGTAGCAAGAAGCATTATTGAATAAAAAATATAAGCAGAAGTTATATAAAAAAATTCTTATGCTACTATTGTTTTTATTCTGATATTTTGCCATTGACACATGGCTTCATCTGGAAATTGAGTGAATATGGAGTTGTATACATTAATATAAGAGAGATAAAGCAATTAAAGATTTACATCTGTATACTATAATTAACAATAAATTCTAAGAATTTTGTTATACTGTAGGTATCATGAATCATTATAATATGAATATTGTCATTTATATATTTTTTATAATTTTAGTTCATAGACCTTGTCATAATATATGCTGATAGTTTATGGTATTGCTACAAAATAATTTTATTATATCAAAATTGTTATCTATAAATATATAATATATTAATTATCATATTTCATACAAATATAACAATTTTTTATCCATCTTGACCAAGTCTGGATAAGTATATTAACATATTAACCTCTATAAATCAGTTTTTGTTACATTATATTTTATATAAATAGTATTATTGAGCCAGATTTTCATACATAAAAATGTTTAATCTGGTTTATATATTTGTTTAGCTGATATTTAATTCTGAAGAATATTACCTAATAATTTTATAAATGAATTTGTTTTCTACCTGTATCCATAGATATTAGTAGATATAATGTTTTTAATTTTTGAGGAAATCATAGGTTAGAATGCATCAGATAGACTTGTTGTAGGTCCAGAGTTCATTTTTGAATGTCTAATAGATTTTAGAATTTTGATGTAAAGAAATTTTTTCTCACCTTCTAGACTACATGTTTATAACACCGAACAATACTTAAAATGGAGACTTCATGAAGAGTGGTGTACTTTACTTGTTCTAAAGTAAAACTAGAGATTTAAACAGTTGGTGTAATAATGTCATTCATGTTTTCAAAACCACTTCTTTGTTTGTTGATATTAAGGCTATTTTCACTTTACCAGTTAATCAGATGAATAAACTCCTGGAGTGTGTCTTTTTTGTTGCTGTGAAGAAAATGACATATTTAGTTATCCTTATGTTGTTTTTTAGTGACTTTAGGCTGTCTGTGCCACATGCAAAGCAAAAGAGAGCCACACTACTGTTTGAAGACTGTTGCTGGTAAATAAGATCCATTCCAAAAACTTTTCCATTTCTAATATGTTGGTAGCATTCTTGGAAGAAGTTAGTATAACAATATTGATTTACAAGGCTGTATTTATCATTAAAATTGTCTAGTTGGCTATTATATAAAACTGATTCTTAAATGTTTTTATTAAATAAAAATTATATTTTTTAAATACTTAGCTGATAAAAAACATACTTGAAACTGGAAATGCCTAATCAATCTGTCTATAACTTAATTATTTTTAATTTACAGTTTGAATTTTAAATTAAACTACTTATATTAACATTACAATATACATAAGTTTGTAATTATCTATTCTGAAATTATTATATAGGTTAGTATAGCATGGATGAAGATAGAAAGATTTGAGGACTCTCTTGCTCCTGTTTTTCTAAATAAAATGTATTATGCACAATAAATAAATTTGAATATTTGATAAGAGTGGAATATTTAATTGATTTATGCAATAAAAATAGATGTAAAATATGAAATAATATATGTATATCCAAAGTACTTAATTTTTGTTTCATTAATAGTGTGGGTTATGTGATGTTAATATTCCACATCCAATTTTTGCTTTCACTCATTAAATGGGTTTAATTATAAAGTTTGCTTCAGTGATTTATAAAGAGGTGAATTACAAAGTTCATACCTTTTCTAGTATTAGCATGCATAAGCATTTGTGCATTTAGATCAGTAATTAATCTGAGGAAATCTGCATATTATGAAAATAAATCTTTAAATACCTAGTAGCTGCTTCACAGGCATTTTTGTCACCCATTGATGTAAACAGTGATCAGGGAGCATGTTCCAATGATGATTAATTTTTAATGCACTAGTTTGCTCTTTATATATCAAAATGCTGCCAAATTTGCATTTGGTCCATCAATTGCAACTTGTAATAGCTTGACCTCATTCAAACTATCCATAGCAGTTCAAGGCTTCAACTAGGTTGGCAGTGGTGGCATGCCCAAGAAACTCTAGTATTAAAATTGGTAATAACTTTCTCCTTCAACCATAACACGAACCTCAGGTGTATATCCATTTGCTACAGATGTAATACCATTTTTAGGCTTATTGTCAAAATATACCAGATAATCTGGCAATGCCATAACCATGCCAGTGTATATCTTGCTTTGTTACAGCCAAGATATATGCCGGTTGCTGTGTCATTATTTAAAACCATTGCATTAAATAAATCCATGGCAGTGGCAGTAACATTATTTCTGACTGCATACAAGCACATTTGAACTTGTGCTGTAGTTATCGAATCCTTTTAAATGAAGCATGATAAACTATAAAGCATTTTTATTAAATAAGCTGAAGATGTTAAATAATTGTAAGCAGATGTAGATGATACTAACATTGTAGATGTGCTTGATGGTACCAAATTATTATGAATAGCTAAATGTGACTGACATAGTTCATGATAACTTTCTAAGTTTGCTAAGAAAGATAATATTGATAATATTGAGCTGTGCTTTTTCGTTTAATTATGAATTGCCGAAATTCGAATATTACTTCATATAACGTTCTATACGATTGGCAAACTACTTCGAATTTTTATTCAACTATAACCACTTCCAATCGTTAAATAGATACAGTTTCAACCACATGTGATTTAATGAGCAAAACATCTGAAAGAAGGGATGGTTTACATTTAAAAATAATAACGTCTATTGACTACAAATAAATTCTTGTTTGACAGGTTCGAAATATTAAATTGTTTCTAGGCTTTAAAATGTGTCAAGTAAAACAATATATGCCTCTAAATATATATTTTTTAGTTTAAATGCTTTAGCTTATTTTATTCTTTAGTATGTTGATTAGCATCTTATTTTATGAAATAATATTTAATTTATGGTTGAGTTATTTAAAATATATATTGATTTTAAACTGGGACAACACTGATTGGCATTACTTTTATGATGTCTTTGATGCTTTAGATAATATGCGAGTATTTAAAAGGTTTTTGACAAACAAATATAAGTGTGTTCATCTTATATGTACATTCATCCATGCATATAGTACACACCGTGCATACCCTTAGAATTTTGGATTTGTATAACAAATTTGAATTGTAAATCGTTTTAATTTTGGTTTCATTCTCAACCTGCTTATAAGTACACTGATGCAATTTATTGTTATTTAATTAATGGATTATATTAGTGTATTATAGTGATATATCATTATTTATTGATTCTATAACGTTATGATATCTCATATTCAGTGCTATACTAATTACATGTATAATAGTTATCAAATTTTGTGTTAACCCATTAACCAGAATATGTTAAACTAGACATTTAGTAAATATATAATTCTTTTGTATACATCGAAATATGATTGTTGGATATAATAGTGGTTCTTTTTTAAATCTCCACCCTTCAATTTCAGGTCGTATTCATTCAGCAGTTGTTAGCGGTATAAACACAGCATCTAGAAGTGCCACTGTCGAATGGTATGAAAAGGGTGAAGCTAAGGGCAAGGAGGTACATTCATTTCCTTACATATTCTTTTAAATTATTTTTATCACTATGTATTTTTTAGTGTGTTTTATTTAATTTACTTGTTTTTCGAATATTTTATTTTTATAGTGTGTTATTTGTATTGCAAATTATTCGAAAGTTGAATACTGCTTACTAGTTAACTTTACCGAGTTAAGGTATTTTCTTATAATATTATTTCGTTTTTTGTTATTCCAGGTGGAATTCGATGCAATTTTTCAATTTAATCCTGGTTTATTGCCCGACAAGGTGAATTATATGTTATATTTTATGTAGTTATGGTCGTTATAATTAGTATGTTATTTGTTCTGTTCCTTTGTTTTCTCTAGCACTATCCTTTTTACAAGAGAAACAGTTTAAAATTCGCCAAATAAGAATTTTTATTTGCTGTATTAATCTCTTTCCTTTAACTATATTTTTAACACGTTTGTATAAAATGTTATTATTTCTTCTAGATAATTAAGCTAAGGAGAGGATCCTAATGCACTTATCACTTTTTATAGAATATTAAAACTTTTTCGTGTTCAATAATGGTTCTTATTAAGTTGCGTTAAGAAGGCTGCGTTTTTTATTGTAATTGCATTTTGCTATTAAACAGTAAATTCTTGGAATATTATTACACATAGTGCTTTTATTTTTAATGTATAGTAATATTTTTTAGTAAAATACGAACTATTTCCTATCGCATTAATACACATTTAATTCAGCAGGAAATCACTCGGTGATTATAATGTGAGCTAACTTGCATTTTATATTGTTTCCTAATCATCATCCAAATCACCACAGAAGAGAACTTGCATGAACAAAATAGGTCATATTTTGCCAGGATATATCATTGAACCATAGGTATACATAACATCTTATTACAATTGACTGTCCAGTGCGAGGATGACCTTCCCCTACCCCCTTTGTTATTGGGCTGCGTCACCGACTGTGAGTACGCACCAGGAGGAGCAGGTAATCCGGTCCTTCGGCCCCCGCCCTCGCCACTCTCCGGCCAACGTCGCGTGTTGGACCGGGCTCAGAGCACGGCACTCGAGGAGCTCAATTCCCTTATGAACGCCCTCTATGAGGGCGCAAGTCTCAGTCCCACCACTGCCAATTACAACAACACGCCCGAGAACTACCTACCGCCTTCACCGATGCGTCGCTCAGCGCGCGTTCCACTCCAAGCTAGCTGCAGTGTTACCGGTAGTCCCAGTCCGGCACGATCGAGTAGTACTAGTGCCAATCAGAAGAACAACAATATTAGGCGAAATCGAGGAAGCAGTATCGGGAGCGCCGATCCCAGACGCCGATCCATGTCACAGGAGCGTCGACGATTATTCCAACTGGTTGGTTGTGGCCATGATGTGTGTGTTTGTTTGTTCTCATGAATGCCAACTTTGCGTAGTCTGCAATTTTCTGCCCCATCCGCCTTCTGTCTGCAACCTTCGCTGCATGAAATTTTACGGAATCCTACAATCAGCATGTTGACAATTATTTTAATGATGCATGCATTTTTTAAATTTAGAAAAATACGAGTTGATTTTTCTTTTTTTTTGATAACTTTTTTTTACTAAAGATGTTATAGCTATATTTTAATACCCCATTCATTGAAGAATGGTATATTTTACAATGGTTTATTTGGCATTTGCCGATTAATATCTTGGATTAAATTAAATTTTGCTTTATTCTCGACTAAGCAAGTTGCACAGGCTGTCGTTGATACATTACTTACATTTAGTTGAACATGAATCTGTATCATATTATCTGAAAACGCTGTCTTGTTCTTAACAATACAACATTTTACTAATTGCGACAATATTCTATACGAATTGATTTTAATCTAATTTACTGCTGCACGTTGTTACTGATATTATACCTATGCTATACAACTAACTCGTTAAAGGCCACGTCATATTCTTGGTAAAATGTTAAACATATATGTTTCAAACGCTCACAACTTGTTTGTTAATGGAGTTCTGTTATTTTCCTTCTTTTAAGATAACATTTCTATCAACTTGTGTATAGCATGGAACAGGACTAAATTAATTATTTATTAAATGGTTGTATGAAGTATTCATTACACAAGTTTGAGAACTATATGTTACTCTGAAGTCCTAATTCTAGGTATTGCAAATAATTATTACAGTTTAGATTATATTCGTACCTAAGCTATAAACTCTAAATGCCTGGAAAAATAAGTCGAAACAAATCCTATCTCTGGTATAAATGACTTTCTATTAAAATATGTAAAATTTAGTGTCTGACCACTGTTATTGATATAGTGTGTGAGAAGTTTTAATACTACAGTATTAAAAGTATAATTTCTTGCCTTATAATGAACGCCGGAAAACCTTGTTTTAAACTTTGCCATTTTGTTTTGACATATCTATCTAAAGTGAAATACTTTTCACCGTTTTACATAGTATGTATTCGTTTTCATAGTTTTTTATCGTTTCAACATAAAATTTATCAATCTTTAGTCAATGGGGCAACGTATTTTTGTGTTTGTGTATGTTATTACCAATGCTAATCAATTGAACTTATTTTTGGTGAATGCAATTCTCTTGTATTGTTTGTGTTGGTATGATTTATTAATGAAAATCGTTAACTTAACTAATTTTGCTTATAGATGTGTAAAATTATACTTTTATACATTTTGAAGGTAGCTTTATTAAGCATGTTTTGTGATCTATTAAAATTAATAATAGTTCTTATCTCTCGACTCAAAATAAGGATTCAAAAGGCTCATTTCAAAGAGAGAAAATTACGACAAATTTAACAGTTTGCTTGAGTATTTCGATCGCGACGATCAGAGTGAGCTAAACGTATCTTGTAAATAGTTCTATTAACAAATTGTCATTGTAAGGAAATAATTCATCTTATACATATAAGATAATAACACGACTTCTCTTTATAAAATATGTGAGCTGTAAAGGGTACTTGCTATATATACGTCAACTTAATGTAGTACACCTAGTTCTTGCTCATTAGGATGGCAATATACAAAGGAAACATTGGTCTAAGTACATACCTGGTAAATACAATGCCTGATCATTTTTTGTAACATTTTAAATATTATCGACCGTCTTCTCATATGAGCTTGATAAACGGCTTGATTCTTGGCATGTGTCTCAACAGGCTCCCGACGATCAACCCGAACGTCTGCAACAACAGCCACAACAACCGCCCCCCTCTACCGCACGAGAGCGGAACAGTCGTGTCCCGGCCGTGTCCCGTATTCGAGCGACTCCCGCCTCCCTGAGTGGTGTCAATGGCCGCCCAACAACGCACCAACACCAGCCCCTGCAACAACAACAACCGCCGCCACCGCCGCTTCTCGTGCAACAACAGTCGGTGCCACCTGTGAGTAGTCAGGCCCCTCCGGCGGCCTTTGTGGACCCGGCGGGAGACAGTCAGATCTCGCCGCCATCCCCACCCCCCTCGGACCCAACCTTCCTAGACGATGTGTCGCCCAATGAATATCACTATGAGAATGGAAAGAAGGTTTTGGCCAACGCTGCTGCATGTGAGAATAAATGAATTCTGGTTTTACCTGTATCATCCAAAAATGCTTCGAATTGTGCATTCAGATTGATTTTTAATAATATACATTATATATACATATTACTAAAATAAATATAAAGTATAATTTAATATCAATAAATCAATAATTTGAATCGTTTTTTTCAGTTGAACACTATCAAATCTATTATTTTTAATATTTATTACATTCATATTAAGATGGTATGTGTACATGTTTTCAGGCACTCTAAGTTCAGTTTCTGATGAAAGTATTGACAAAGGTACCTATATTGCAATTATTTCCAGTGTTAGAATTTATTTGGTGTAGACTGGTTTCCTTTCATTTTTTCATTTAATTTAATTTTGTACGAATCTAATATATATCGTTGATCAAAACATTTAAAATGTGATCATGTTTTAAACACCCATCTGATTTTACTCTTTCCAAATGTATGGTTCCTTGAATTTGATTATTTCCTTTGTTATACCTCCATTTTGATCTACTCTTTGGTGTTTGTATTATATGTTTTATGAATATGGCAATGGTAATGGTTAGGTGGCTACCTCAATTTAGTTACATTTCAACTTTTAAGTAAGCTTAATTTTGTTTTATTGCATTCATGCAATATATTAGAGAAATCATTTTATGTTATAATTATCAATAAATTACTTTATGTCTAATGTTTGTTAGTTGAATTAAATTAATTAGGATTGTGTATGTATTTATTTTACTATTATTTTAAATGGTTTTAAGGAATTTTTATGAATATCATATAGTGGATTTTAGTTAGTATAATATTGACGACATTTTATATAATCAGAAAAGCACCGAGATATTAGCAATAGCCTTTGATAGATATATAATATTTAAGGTAACTTCATAATATCACATTTTTGATCTTTATACTGACAAAATGAATTACACCACACGAAATTGCTTTTCAATTTTTGTTTGCGATTCTTTTGAGTTGTAATTATTTTCTGAGTTAAAAGATGAAGAGCTATAGACACGCTGCGTCACAATGTCTGTAGTGACTATCTTACCACGTGGAGATACCAAGTAGAACTATTGATTCTCTCTCGCTGTTTATGCTTTGGTCGGTCGCCTAGATCAGCATGTTGGATCTTCAGAATTCTTACTTGATGGTCGCCTGAGTCATTAACTTGATTGTCGAGCTAGATTAGAGTGAGAATCTGTTTAGTTTAGTATATACCTACACACAACTGCTGCTGCTGTTAGAAACAAAGCATAATATACACAGAGATAACGATTTATATACTGATTCCTCCTCAGCTGATCGAGTAGACGGATGGTGTTCGATGGTGATCGATAAATGCTTCGTCATTCTTCGTCATAATATGCGCATATATATGTGTGGCATTCGGCTTCATTATTCCAAGTAGAGACATATTATATGTACTTTACGAAGCCAGTACCTACTGTCCTCGAGTATACTTTGATTTGCTACATATCTTTGAAACTATACAGCTTTCATTATTCTCATTAATAATATAATGGACTTTTTGGTGCATAATATTTTAGTTGAATTAGCATGTTTAACAATTACTCGTATTAATAAGCAGTTAAACGTTATCACCTAATTTATTGAATTGATAAATAGATACCGCCTGTACTTTGAAGGAAACATAGCTTTAATGGATTTGATTTACGAGGATGTTTATATAAATATAATATTATAGTTTAAACGATATCAACGTACCTGATTCGATACAATAGTGCTATATTTCTATTGATTGCAAATATTTTTTGTTCCTGTGATAATTAGATCAACTTTTTAGTGTTCTGTTTTTTTCTGTAGAGGCTAATTTTAATTAACAGAAACTTTATGATAAATCGATATTATATCAATTTATGTGATTTAATCTGTTGTGTATACTTCCGTTTTAAACTGAATAATAGGCGACAATATAGTACTATTTAAGTGGGCGAATACGTTGCCTTATTTTTGATCCCGATTTTGTATATTATATTTCCAGTAAAACAACAAAGTCGCAAGTCGAACTGCGTCAAAGAGATCGAGCGGATTCAACAAAGGCGCGATG
Source organism: Invenusta paracnida (assembly GCA_036023295.1). Classification (NCBI taxonomy): domain Eukaryota; kingdom Metazoa; phylum Platyhelminthes; order Proseriata; family Coelogynoporidae; genus Invenusta; species Invenusta paracnida. The sequence continues at coordinate 23,185 of JAYRBW010100580.1, forward strand.
AACGTCGAGCGGCTCAGAAAGCACACAAAGATCAGCCCGAGTATGATCCATCCAACCCCAACTATGACTTCCTCATGATGATTAGGTATCTACATGTCGCCACATGTGTTGTCCTCGTAGCTCAGTTGCGTTTTGAAAAAGTATAGGACTTAATCTTTTCGAACTTTGAAATAATTACTAAGATTTTTTTATTTTAACTTTCATCATCGTTTGAACAGTTTTGGCTGGATTTAAGCGTGTCGATTTTTTATAGATTTATTCTTTTTTCGTGTTATTGTAATAAATTCAAATATTATTTAAATAATTTTTTATTGGAATTAATACATTTTGGACTAAATTTCTAATAACTAACATAAGTTTGAAAGTTTGGATTAGCTAAGTCTTCTAATGGTTATCTATTTTGATTAAATTCGTTATTGGTAATTATAAGTTCACACTTTTTGTGTGTGTTTGCTTATTTTTTCGCCAACCTTATTTCCCCACTGCACTCCTCTAATAATTTGTATTTCCTGTCCAGAGATTATCAAGATAAAATAGACTATCAGCCGCTTGCACTGTGTGATCCAGTTGAGGACTACAGAATTTGTGTCTGCGTACGGAAGAGGCCACTTAATAAAAAGGGTAAGCTAAGTACAAATGTCTGTGTCAACAATTCCGACATTCAGAAATTCAACTTGTTTAATCATTTTAAAGGGGGCATCTTTTACTTCTCGCGTCTGGTCATTATTACTGGTTATGTGTATTATTTTAAAACATTTATCAACACATTGCCATTAATTGAAACGAGTTTATTTTTTTCCCAGATAAACTGGCTCTAAACGGTCATAACTAAATTGTTTCCTTCCCTGATAAAGAGTTAAAACGTGTTATTTTGTAGATAAAACATGCTAAATCTATTACTCATATCTAACTCATATGCATAATGTTCCATGCTATTATCCCCCTAAATTAATGTTCAGTTAGTATCTTTTAAAACGCCGATTAAACATTATTCTGCAATTATATATGATTTTTGTCAATCAGTTTTTAATTTAAACTAATCAAACCTTTTTTTCGCGTAATCATCGATAAATCATTTTGTTGCCAGTATTACTCATGTAATCGTCTTTCTTACTTTATCGATTTCTACTTGCCGTCACTCATACACTAGAACTAGGTATCCTTTTTCTCATTCTTATCTGGCTCATTCATTCATTCATTATTATTTAATAGATAGTCTAATACGTAGCAGTGCCGTTTCTGTCTCTCTTTAAGACTCATCTGTTGCTGCTGCTGCTGTTTTTCACAATATAAATAGATATATAGCTCCACAAACCAGGACTATTGTTGATATTGTTTTAGCAATTGCCGTATACAGTGCAGTGCCGTGCATCGAGTCGGGTCATTGTATAGACAGGCCATCATAGTTTACCTTTCAAAGGTTTAGTAGTACACAACAGACAGAAAAATTGCATCAATCAGGTTTGACAACCTCACATAGTACGTGATTATCATACGCTGTTTATATGTACTTGCGGTCAGTATTATGTTATAATCGTATTATTAATAGGTGTAAGCGAAGTAGTGTATAAGATAGAGTTTTTAATTTGATATTTTACAGTTACAACTGACTCACCCCATTATAGACATGATCGATGCATATATATACATATATTATTACTGTTAATTATATTGTATAAGCTTGTAGTTTGCTTCTTGTGTACCCTAGTTTGCTTGTAAGATTTTTTTCTGCACGATGCGCGATATATAAATAATTTGGCCTCAACATCTTAATGGTAGCAAACTGTACTATACATTATACACACGTCATATTCTAATTCACACCAATCCCATCCATTTATGTTAAGGATAATCTATGTCTGCAGCTGTTCCTTACGACTTACTGTCTAGCTCCAATCCATGGTCAGTAATATTGATTCGTCTAGACTATTGCGGGAGACAGTATTCTTTGATATTAGGCGGTAACTATGCCTTATTATAACTTATTTAGTTATATGTAAAACAATAATATTCTTCTGTTGCTTAGCTTAGATATGTTTAATAACTTATCCCTAGTATAACTCATTTATCTAAATTATTGACACACTTGTAGTATCAAAACATAGATTAGATATACTTTTAGTAGCTAAATTCATTAACTGTTAGTGCAAGAATCATTTTGTTTGAAATAAAACTAGTGTGATTGCTTGAAAATACGTCCCCTAATGCTAAATCAGTGAAATTTATGTCAGTTTCCATGACAATATAATAAACAGAAACTATACAAATGCAGCTACGAATAATTAAATTCAAGATTTTATTCTAACGATAAAAAAAAACGCAATGTACCAGTTTTTTTTGTAATTAATTGACATAGTTTATTTTCAATGATTACTGAATATTATGGTTATTTATCATTAACCTAGTAATATACATATTATGTAGATAACATTTGAGTCTGAGTTTTTATTGGCTGAAATAAATATAATAGTTCTTTTATATTTTTCACTATCTTTGGACAATACTATACTATAGTCAAGATACTATTGAAATATGTTAACTTTCATTCTCAGGGTAGTGCAGAATTTGAATTAGTTGATAAGATAACAATAATATAAGTTTAGTTCGTTCATTTGATCTTTTAAAATCGCAATTTTTCTTGTTTCTAGTGGTTAGAAATCGAAATTTATTTTCTATAAAACTTTTGAACTTATTTTGACTTACTTATTCCAATAGTGGCTACAGGTTTTGTAGGTTTTGTTAATGATCATATTTAAGAACCATATTTAAAAAAGTCGTTGATTTTGTATTCCTGGGTGTCATTCCTTTGCGAATATCTATTTTAAACATTTCTCAATTTAATTTGTTTTCGAATTTTCTTCTTCTTATTTTACTTTTGGTCAGATGATTGTTTTTTAAAGATAAATTGTTTGCAACATTTATGCTTGACTTTTTCAGCTCACTTTATAGTTTTTAAGAAAAATTTCGAAGAATTTGATAACTTATTTTGTAATTCAGGGTCTTAAACACGTACCCAAGTTTTATTAGTGCGCCTATCTTGTTCGTTTTGTACAGAAAGATAACCTTAAAGAACACACAGAATAACTGTAGAGAACATAGTATACAAGCTTGTAGAACATTCAGGTACTACAGGGGATAGAAGATTCGCAGACGCTAGCTATTAACGTTTGAAGATAAAAATAGCTGCCATCATCACTCCCTGTGCTACTACTCTCAATCCATCTGTGTACATACTTCACTCTGTAATCAATGCCTTTAAAAAAAAACAGCCAAAAAGATTTGAACTTAGAAATGGCGAACCCTCATTTTACTCAGATGTGAAAACGTACTATTGATCAATTTATTATAACTGCAGTCGTGATAATTTGATAGAAACAATCCGAAGCAAATTTGACCAAGGATACAAAACATTAGCAGCCATGGAAAATCTTTTTCTGCAGAATTATCTTGAAAGTATAGCATTTATCTGTAGCTTATTTGAAACTTTTAATGCAGATGCACTGGAAATTCAAATGTGAGTTCATTTGAAACTATGCAAGAGGTATTAAACTGTTTGCAAAGAATGAGCAATGGATAGCGGCAGTTGTATCCACAAAATATCGAGTTATTAAAACTTACTCGTTTTACCATCGACAAATGCTCAAAGTGAGCGATGTTTTAGCACGCGAATTATTAAAACTTACTCGTTTTACCATCGACAAATGCTCAAAGTGAGCAATGTTTTAACACGCTGCGCGGCATTAAAATTTGTCTTCGTTCATCTATTGGTAAAAAAAGACTCAATCATTGCATGACAGCAGCTATCCATAGAGACATTGTGGACAACCTGAATGTTAATTCCACTGTGGACCAGTGTTTTTTTTCATCTGACTTTATGCATTTCACCTATTATTATTGTTTGATATTTTAAACTCCTTTTAGATAATACATATTATACAGTAATTATTTGTAAACTCCAATATGTACTTAACTAACGGGTTTCTGTTGACATACTATTTGGTATTCTTTGGTATTATAAGGTATATGTGGCGTTTTCAAATTAGATATGTATTGCTTATTTTTGTATTGTTTTAATCATTGTACTTTTTATTACAAATAATGTATTTAAATTTAATAATACGTATACATAGTACCTCTAAATTTGAATGTAAACTTTTGACTCTTATTTATGCCCCCGCCACTTTTAAAACATTACTACGGCCCTGTAATTGGTATTGTGCATTACGCAATTACATGCAATCGAAGAATATTAAATACTTTTGGCTCAATCTCAATTACATTTATTGATACATTTTTTCATAGTACATTGTCGTTTATTATATTATTATTATTAGTAAATTACTTATATATATACATAGATTGAGTCCCTGGAACTTGGATTTTTGTCTCACATATTATGTACAACTTATGTATATTTATATTTATTCCTTCGTCATAATAATTTGTACAGAAAAATACCAGAAATACTTTTTTGTGGAATTCTAAATTTAGAGTAGTCAATTTTTATTCCTACAAATGATCGTATGCAAGATGAAATATAGCGGTATGATCTATTGCCAATATACATAATATGTGGAAAACCTGTTCAATGTTCGTGCTAGGCTACATCAGTGGTATAGCTTTATTCGGAGTCAAATTTCTGTGGCAGGAACTGTAACAGTTCTAATAATAATCTGTGTTAGTGAAATGTTGCAGGTATTTAGGCAGAAGTTGATTGGTAAAGAGAAAAACAGTACTATATAGTAGGCTTCAGCTTTAAGGTTAGAAATTGATCCAGCTGAGCAAACTTGTTAGTCACGCCGAGTCTGGAGGATGGATGCCCAGTAATTCAACATGGGGATTGCGCTGCCATCCTATCCTACTTTATGTTGGCACGTAGGCTGAAGATGTATATACCTACTGCGGGTCTTATATCAATTTATCGCCCGAAATTACGTGGGTCTCTACGTACGTACAAAGTGTAGTAGACTTTAGTAGTGAAGCCGGCATTGGCAGGGCAGTGGATTAAGATTCCTTTTTGCGTTTGCTTTTTTTACATCTTTCAACAATATACACACAGGCGCGCGTTTGCTTCTTTGCGTTCTTCGCTTTCTAATATATGTACATAGATGACTGTATTAATTTATGAATGAAGGCGGTTTTAAATTAAGCTTTGCGTATATATTTAGGTTTACATGATATAGCGTCTCCAAATACGGGTAAGGAGAGAAAATGCGACAGTTACTTACTTATACTCTGTACATTTCAATTTTACTGCTTCGTAGATTACATTGAGACACGAACTACAGTAAGATTCATTTATACCGATATCATATTTTTTGGTTATTGAATTTTTTTGCTACTTAATAGTGGCTATCTGTTCAATTGTGGTCTTATTTTTTACTTTTATTATACAAAATAGTGTATTGTTTATGTAGCATTTCTTTACTAACTGTGCACATAAACAATGTTTTACTAAAAAATAATGTCTTTGATAATATATCATTCTACACAACTATATTTTTTGACCTTAGGGTTTATGTCAATCAATTTAAGTACCTACACAAAAGGACACCAACTATTTTGCTTGTTAATCAAGTTGCAGTTATCTAAGGTTACGCTTTTTAATCTATTTTGGATAATAGTAATGATTATTTGTGTAACTAACCGTATTTTTTATTTACTTTTAAATATAATTTTTCTAATTAAATTGTGTAATTCACAAGCGAATAAATATATTTTACACTCATTTTTATGCTTACGGTTTTATTTGTAAACATTTTAAATCATTGCGAATTTAGAAAAAGTATTCTGATATAATCAATAAATGAAATCTTTTAAAGTTAAGTTATATTATTTTATCAACAACCGACCCGTTTATGATATTATATAGTAGAGCGAAATGTTAATATTATATTAATTAATAATATTTTGTTAACTATACTATTTGACAGTATTTATAGTAATTATAACATAATTTAGTACAATAGTAATAACTTATTAAGTAAATAAGAAATAGTTGAGCTTTCTTTCTTCAAATTTAAGATTTGATTCTTTTTATGAAATACAGTTCGTAATTTTATTGTATTATGCTTATTTTGTATATACTTTGATTTCATTCAAGTTTTCATAAAATGATTGGGTGTTTTATTTCTTCGCATTGCACTTGTTACTTCTTCTCGATAGATTGACTACTCCTTATTTATAAAGTACATCTCTTTACAGCCCCTCTTTAAAGCTCTTTTTAAATTAATGTATACAATGTGATAATAGGATGCGCATATGAGCACCTATATTTATATTTAGTTGTGTAATGGGTGACTTTGTCTAAATGTCAATAATATGTTTTCTGTGTATTCCCACGACCCTCCCACAGAACTGAATCGACGCGAGGCTGATGTGGTCTTTGTTCCCAAGAAGGACACGGTGATTGTCCACGAGCCCAAGTTGAAGGTGGACCTCACGAAGTACCTCGAGAATCAGCAGTTCCGCTTCGACTTTGCCTTCGAGGAGACGGTGGACAACGAGATGGTCTACCAATACACGGCGAAGCCTCTCGTCGAGAGCATCTTCCAGCGCGGGATGGCCACCTGCTTCGCTTATGGCCAGACTGGCTCGGGTAAGACGCATACGATGGGCGGCGAGTTCCAAGGGAAGGGCCTGCAAGACTGCTCTAATGGGATCTACGCGCTTGCTGGTGAGTGGAATCTTGTTATCTAAGAAGGACGGGTGGTGAAGGTGCCCACTTCTATCTTGCACTCTTAGTTGGGCATAAATGAACGCAATTTTCATATTAATTTATTGACAATGAAGCTGTTCTACACGAGAGGACATCTTAATAAACGTATTTGTGTGAACACTTGATAAGTGACAAACATGGAACCAATATGGTAGACTCCCTTTTTGTTAAATACTATTATGAAATTCAAACATTCTCGACTCTTCTAGTAATATTTTATTTTTGACCATAGCTTATTACAGTTTAATTATATTTATTCAAAGTACTAAAAAAAATATTTTTTAACTGTTGTATTTTAATAGGATTTGTTTTGTTCATAATTCGTTTTATTTTTGTCATTTTATATAAAAAATCAGTATGTTATGCATCAAAATTAAGCCAATAACCATTAATGTAGATCAATCACAATGGGAGACCCGACTAGTATCACATAATGCAAGCCATCTATAATTCATAGATAATTATAATTTATAGGATTTTACAAAAAATCATTAACTTCTGATTATGGTAATTGATGTAATATGTTAATGTTAAGAGTAAATCGATCTACTTATTATCTGTGTAAGGTGGAATGGATTGGGATCAGATGGTACATAATATAGAGTTTTAATTCTAGAGCACTTCTTTCTACAAAGCGGTGAAAAGCTTATTCTTATTTAAGAATGACATTTTGTTACTATTAACATGGCTCTATTACTGCCAACTTCGCACACCTTATTTTGGGAAACGTTTTACTTTGAACTGAAGACAGGAGTAACCGGGAGTCCTCTCCGGCAACTCGTCAACGTGATCGGTCACGTGCTACTTCTGCAGTTCAGAACTGCTCCAACGGGGTCTATCTCTTTGCTGGTAAAGGATGATTAGACATACCACTTGACATGTGGATTTTACTACATTTTAGTTTAGTGGTGATTTGTTACAAAGATGTTTAATTTTGAAATGTTATTGTTTTAATTCCGCTTTAATTATTTTATTGACGTTTAGTATTATATTTTGTTGTAGTATATTGCTTTCACTTTTGCTTCCATACTATTTTAGGGAATAACATTGTATCAAAGGCTTAGCTATTAAGGCTAATCTTGATTAAGTAGAATGCTACTTTTAATCAGTCTGCCATCTTTCCTCCCCCATGATTATAATAATTGAAATATAATTGTTTTCCATTGTACCTACTACAGTGTAGATATTATCTACCAGCAATTATAAATGTAATTCTGTTTTTAGTTCTTCTTTTATATTATGCTATTGTACTATAAAATTTGCTTAAGTTAGTATAAATTATTGTATGTAAACTTGTGTTTAACGATATACTAGTAATTATACCATTCTATGATCTAGTACTTTTGGTTTCAGTTTTGTCAACCTTTAACTAATGTGCAGTGCGTGAATTACATTTGTGAACATGATGTGACTTAGTACAGCAGTGTGATTAATACAGCCTACTGTTATGTGGGATATTCACTGGGATATTTCTGCGATATTGATCAGCTGTGCAGTTTTAGTTTGCCTAAAAGGGGCTTAACTTACGCAGAGATTTAAGTACACATTGACAAGTTTTTGTGGAGGCGGGTTCAAAGTAATATTTCCAGTTGACCCGTGTATTTTAGTAGGTGTTTATTTGTAGGTTTTGTATTACATGTTTTAATTGAAGGAGTTTGCAAGATAGCTACTAATAAGTATGTTACGTTAGTAAAGCAGAGTAAAACAGCCATTTTGAATATCACTGATGTTGACTAGAGTTATTTTCTAGTAATACATGTTTATAACTGTATATACAAGTATATATATTTATTCGATTAATGTTTCTTATAAAAATGTGAAGAGGCTATAATCTATTAGTTTAAGTAGTATGTGATTGCTGGATTTTACTTATTAATTTATGGCTTTTTCTATTGACAGCTCGCGACGTTTTCAAACTCCTTAACACAAAATTCAAGAAGGAAAATCTATACGTGGAGGTTGCCTTTTTTGAAATCTACAGTGGCAAGGTAATCCATAGTTTTCCGTGGGTAATTTTTTATTCACCTTAACAGTATTGTTAATATATAGATGTTAGCAATGCTAAGAGAAAAACTAATATTGTTTTTAGTTCATAGAATTTGTGTGTATCTTAAATTAATTTTAGCCAGTCTTCATCTTTTAATAATAATAAATCTATCCATGTTTAATCGATTAATATTTTCGTTTCTGATAAAGGTATATTTTGAACGACTAAATGATTATTTAGAGTTGACTGGTTTTCTGTAAAGGTATTTCTTTCATTGTAAAAAATAGTTTAATTATTTGTACATCGACAATAAATTTGGAACTGTCTTAAGTTTTTCCTAAATACACTGTTTATTTTCAATGATATCGTTCAAGTGGGAAATGCTTTGAGCATGCACGGTGATTATTTCAGGTGTTCGATCTGCTCAACAAGAAGGAGAAGCTTCGAGTCCTGGAGGACGCCAAGAGCCAAGTCCAGGTGGTCGGACTCAAGGAGGAACTTGTGGAGAACGTGGACGATGTCCTGCGTCTTCTGCAGCACGGGAATCAAGTCCGCACGAGTGGACAGACCTCTGCTAATGCCCATTCCAGTCGTTCTCACGCCGTCTTCCAAGTAATACTCAGACTTGTCTCTAGGATGTTTCACTAATTTTTACTCTTTAATTTCGATAATATTCGTTAATTGAATGCTGAAAGATGAATTTAATTGTTTTACCGACAAGTATACTATATGAAGAAGAAAGCAATGTTTATCTTGATTCGAAAAACATAATATACTGATTGAGAAAAGTAATTTAATGAGTATTTATTATTAAACTTGTTCCCAGATCACTTAAATTAAGTCGTATAGTCATAGATTATTTTTAAAACTATATTTTTATGTGTATTATATTTCTCTATGTGCTCTTCTCCTCTCAGATTATCCTGAAAAAGAAGCAGGGTCATAGGGCCTTGGTTCATGGCAAATTCTCCCTCATCGACCTGGCGGGTAACGAACGTGGCGCTGACACCAGCTCCTCCGACCGTCTCACTCGGATGGAAGGTGCCGAGATCAACAAGAGCCTTCTTGCTCTCAAGGAGTGCATCCGAGCCCTGGGCCGGAAGGGTGCGCATCTTCCCTTCCGGGCGAGTAAACTCACTCAGGTGTGTTTTTGGTTTGTCAGATTGAGATGTTCGCTCTCCTGTTGTGCTTATTTGTAGAATTAGTTCTCATTAGAAGTTCAAATTATTTTTGTCATGACGATATAATAATACGCAAACATAACCTGAGTGTCAAATATAAATTAATATTATGTCTTTCACTAGTTACTATAGCTGTATCATAATTTATGTTAAGTTTTAAAACGGCACTTTTTTTATCCTTCTAATAGTTTTACCACTGTTTTTTTTAATTAGTTAAATTTCAATTGGCTTACTCTTGTTTTTTAATCTTTTATCGTCATTACGACATTTTACTTAATGTTGCATTTTTTATGGTTAATAGATTTCTTTTATTGAAGCCAAAAACATTGTTAGTCCATTTTTAATATTTGAATGCGTATTACGCCCCCCCCCCATTTTGTCTTGCGCCATCAGGTCCTTCGTGACTCCTTCATCGGAGACAACTCTCGGACCTGCATGATCGCGATGATCTCTCCCGGCATGTCCTGCTGCGAGCACACTCTCAACACCCTCCGCTACGCCGATCGTGTCAAGGAGCTGGGCATTGCGGGTTCCCGGCCTGCCGACGTGCCCGGTGGCGGCAATGTCGGCGGACAGAATCCCCCCTCGTCTCGAGACGGAGGAGGGGGCCTACTGCACCACCATCCCGCCATCGGAGATGGCTCCCTATTGGAGGAGGAGGATGACTCCCTGCTCCTCGAGGAAGATGATATGGCGCTTCTCAGATCCCAGAATGTGAGTCACTCTCCGTGTAGCCTTCTTCTTCCAGTTTTGGAGGTCTACTTGTTATCCATATTGGAAAGTAACATGTTTGTTTACCAGCTGGAAATATAATCTTTTTCTGGTAGTAGAATAACCCGTGTGTACTGGGTATATTGTTTTACTCATTGTACACAGTCTTTGTGGAAAGTATGAGTTTTTAACATAATTATGTTATAATATTAAATTGAAAAGTCATTCAAAATGACAAAATATAAAGAATCCTGAATTAGTTGTATGTTATATATAGTTTTAATTTCTTATTCTTCCGATTAATAATAAATACTTTTCTCACTTTGCTCCCATTGATGGTATTATTATTGTATTCAAACAATAATTTCGTAGAACTATTTTTTTTAATTCTGCGTTGTTTATTTCATTCCCTTGACTTCTACATAATAGCAATAGATTTGTACTCTTCGGACGTAATGGTTGAGCTAAATAACCTTCAATGTTTGTTTTACTAAAACGTAGAAAGACGGATTTATTATGCATATTGTGCAAAAAGCGTCTTAGATTAGCTTTACTTTATTGACGAGTTCAAAATACCTTTAATATAATATAATAAGATTAAAATATCGTCAAAATATTCTTTCATCGCATTTTTATTTAAATTTTGCCATAATACCTTTTCAAGACGTATTTAATGTGAAACAATTCTCAAAAAGATCGATTTTTGATAGACACAAATTTTATATATTTTATTTTTAAATAATTTGTTCTCAAACACATTAAAGATAATTAATGTACTGTTCCCTCCATTCAGAAGTGGAGACACATCCAATTAGATAAAGGTAGATCATGTTTGGCTTCGATTTACAATATGTTCTGCGATTTGGGGTATTATTTTGTGGGGAAAAACTATACTTTTTAGTTTTACATTTCTTGCATAGAGTGATCAAAAAACAGTTAGTAAAACCAACCTGAACACTTAGTTTAATAATTCTAATTAGGAAATGTTTTTAGTAAGCGTAATTTCAATGAATTAAACTCGTTCTATTTGCTTTTTTACCTTAAATTTGTATTTAAATCTTGATCCAAAAAGCATTAAAAGTTGTAATTACCAACATTTAATCAATAATTCTTCATAAAATCATCTATTTATAGACTGTGTTTAATAAAAGGTAATCGTGCTGTTGACGATGGAAGTAAATTGCAATTCTCTATTGGTGTTCTTCCAATATTGCAGGAAGTCTCCGAAGAAATGCTCACTTTCCACGAAGTTGTCAGTCACATAGAAAAAATGGAGGAGCAAGTTTGTGACGAACATAAAGCAGTTATCGATGTAAGGCGAAGACTTTCGTGTTTAATACGATTCCGCATCGTTACCTTCTTTGTAAACATGTTCAATTGATTATTTTGCTTTCTTTTAGGATTTAGACGAATGGTCAAAGGAGCATAAAAGACTTTTCGGTATCTCAAATCAAGTTGACTACGATGTTGACGGTATGAAATGTGCTTTTGTTGACTCTATTTCTTCTTAACATTTGATGGCATATTTGGTCATTTTTATTGCAGAATATGCGGGACGGTTGGAACAGCTACTCGCCACACAAATAGAAAAACTGAGCGCTTTGAAAAGTACGTCATTTTTTACGATTCTTATGTTTAGCTAGTGTAACTAAATCAGCTTACAGGCTAGATAGAATACCTTTTTTTTGTAAGTGATTAAAAATTCTATTTTGATCAAATGAATACATATTTTCCTAACAAACAATTACATTTCCAGCAAATACATTTTGTTTTTTTAACGCAACTTATAATCTAATTTTCTAAAATATAATTCTGACCTATTAACTATTTCAATTTATATCATCATTATTAATATTGATGGGTTTATTTAAAGCAGTATATATGCATCTTTATAGGGATGAGTATTCAACTTAGAACAGATAACAGTGATGGTCACTAGTTTGAAGTCACTGCATATCTCAGCCTGTTGTCTTTCCAGCGTAAAAAAATGTGGATGAAGTGCCCTACAAAGCGGAGTTGTCGACTTTTAACGATTTTTGCCACTTTACGAGGTTTTCGTAGATATTCTCATCGGTAATTCTGTCTGTGTATTTCACGTTCTTAGCCTCTCTCAATTATAGGCGTGTGTGGAGCAGCTATTTAGTCTTTTATTGAGTCAGTTGGTCGTCGTCCAAGTTTCTGAGCCGTAAAGTAGAATACTTATTGTTGACTTGAATATGGAAATATTGCTCTGCACTGAGCATTCAGATTTCCATACTCTGTCTCGTTTATTTGCACCGTCAAATGCAAGAGACCGTCGCATATCGATCTCTTTGCTTAATAGTACCCAACTTCCGACTGCCATATTTCTCCTTTTTGTACTTTGGGATATATGGATATGTACCTAATTCCCTGCTTGGTTTGCATCTCCCCCTTTAAAGAGGGGGGCAATTCCTGCTGTTATTCATACAGGTGGAGATGTCTCTAATTCGTGTATCTTATTCATGATTGGGAGTAAAATTTCTTGAATCTTTTTAATCAAGTTGTAGGATCTCTGTGGGAACTTCATTGAATCCAGAGGCTTTTCCACTTTTTAGACTTTTTGTAGCTTATTTTATTTCTTTTTGGGTGACAGGGCCTGTTTCTATATCGAGAGTATTAAATACCTTTCTCACATCATATCAACGTCAGGGTCTTTTGCTGCTGGAAGAGATTTAAAGAGTTTGCAAGGTTGCACAATATGCTCTTGAGAAGAGTGATCGCTGCTGCGCATGGTGTCTTGGTTCTATGACCTGTGAGAACAATGAATGCTGCTTTTGATTTGTCATCTTCACAACATTGTTGGAATTCTAATGGCTGCAATCCTTGCTTAGAGTGTGTATCTTCTAACTTTATAAAATAAATATATCCAAATCTCCTACGTCAGTTGATACCCTTACTTTAATTCAAATACGTCATACAATATGTCACTTGTTAGAAACAGTAATATGGAGTCGTAAATTAGGATTTATTAATTTGTGCTTTTACTGAATAGTTCTTTTTACTGAATCGTTTTTTTACTGAATAGTTCTTTTGTTGTATGACATACGATAAAGCTACAAACCTGTAAATACAAAGTTTCAATGTAAAATGTGTTTTAGAGAATACTTTGATTGTAATTCTTTATTTCTCTTAGATTTTGTTAATATTAAAATTGTTCTTCAACTTTCAGACAACGTTGCAGCTTATCGATCTGAACTTAAACAAGAGGAAGAAATCAGCACAAAACTTCTCAAAAAGGACCCGCGAAAAATGTAGTCACTCAATCGCGTCTTCACACCACACTTCATTTTACTTTAGATACTTCATTGTTCTTCGAATTTCCATGCATGCTTGAATTGCAGTCTCCTACCCACAGACACAAAATTTATTGTTTAAGTGAATTGAATCTTAATTTGAAAGCATCATCGTTATTGAACGTAGGATTTTGCGCATATTTTACCGACTTATATTTTCTTGTTTAAAAAAGAAAAGATGAACTTTTGAACTACAGTTCGCAGTGTTTTAGTCGTATAATCATTTCATCTTGATGTTCCTTCTGATCCATGCGTGATTGAACGTAAAATGGAAGCACATATTCCAACTGTAAATTTAATTCAATTGAATCCGAATTGCTCTCATATAAGAATAACAATACTGAACTTCATTTTCGCCTCAGTTTGTCTACGCCATTTGCTGCCTTGTGGTTTTGTTGACCAAACCTTTCAAGTCTAATAAAGACATTCTCAATCTTGTTGTCTTAATGAAGCAATATTCCTTCAATTTGTATATAACTAGATATATTAATTAGTATGAATCCGTATCCGTAGTCATTTTACCGTATCTTCAATGTTTGAGACATTATTTTCATTAAGTAATTCACCTATAACACGAAACAGTTTAATCAATAAATTACATTTGCTATGGTTGATCAATTATTTATTTTATATATAATTTAAAAACGCTCTTTGTGTGCTTTAAAGGTAAATACCACAAACAGTAAAATATATTTCAAGTATTTATTTCTCTATTAAATATACTTTTGAAGGAAAATTGCAATGTGAGTACATGTATGTGTGTGTGTAACTATATATATATATATATATATATACACTGTTATATAAGTTATATACATACAACACTGCTCTTGCCTATATTTTGGAGATTGATGGATGTGTTTCCTATATTTAGTTGATTTGTGTAAAAATATGTCACACCCTATCTTTCAGACGCATGCGATTAGTATAAACTGCTCCTTTTGTACATGTCATGTTTTTGTGTAAGATTTTCTGTTTATGTGCCACCGATGTATAACTTTTTCTTAATATGTAAAGGTTACTCTTTGTTTATACCATGGTTATTCGGTTGAACATATATCATTTAGGAGATTTTCTACATATATTCAGCTATAGCCATTGAGCTATTATGTTTATTTTATGAAGTATCGATTTTTAATTGTATTATCATATGAAATAACGTTTGACTGGACTTATGGGTACTGGTCATAACTTTTTTTCATGTCATAATAGAAACGTTACGAAATTTCTAAGAATACATTTTTATTGTATTTTTCTAATTTATTTAGTTTATATTAAGTGTCATTTCTTTAGTGTCAATTTTATTTCATTGAGATTATTATTTTATCTATAAGCGTCTTGTACTTTATGTATTGGGCAAAGATTTTTCTTTCTTTTTTTAGGATATGTTAATAGCTATAGAAAACAGGGCAAAATTTTCACGTTAATAATTATGCCTTACAATTCTCAGTTTGTACATCTAAACGCGCTCTCCACTTCAATTATACCATGTTATTTCAGTCACTACTCAAACTACATTGTGCATCGTTTGCCGTCCGTACTTTTCTACTACTACGAAAACAACAAATTCATTTATTTTCTTTCCATTCGTTCTTTATGTTTCCTATTTGTCAGCGAAATATAGTATCCAAGTTTGAAGTTGGTGATTGTTGGTTGTTTAACAATTAGCCAGATCAATGTTACACGCTTCAATAATTCTTGTCTTGACCGAAACCAGCTATCTTCGTTTATTTAAATAAATCACTTAAATGAACTGTAACACAAAGCGATTTTACTTGTATCCGATTGAAAACGCCTTGACACAATTATGTCATGCACAGGGTCGCTTCAAACTCCCATTTTCCCAATATAACACCTGTTCCAACTATACCATACCCCCGTGATATTAGAAAGATCCACATAGTAGCCTAAACTTCCATCTACATGCTATGATCAACCACAACTGATTTCTCGGTCTTTTTCACACTCAATTAAACAACGAAACATTCAATTTCCACTTATTTTAAACGAAATTTACTGTACTATATGACTATTACATAATGTATTTATATAGTAATATTTAGATAAGACATATCTACTCGTATTTACCATTTACAGATCATTATAATCTAGTGTGTCTGATGTTTATCTTTTCGTGAAATGACAAATCGCGAAGTAATACCCTAAGAAAGTTGTCTCCTTTTTACACATACTATTCTTGTGAAATCTGTACATAGAAATGTGCGGAAATCAACATAAATTGGCCACTTTAAGTATAGACCTGTATGTGTTCTTGTGTATGTCTTTTGTTCCTTCAGTAAAGGAATCATAAGCTTACGTATGTAATTACTATATATTATATACGAATTGATGCAGTGTAAAATATATTTACCTTTAATCACAATATTGCTATTCTTCACAGTAATTGAGAACAATATATAAATGAAAACATTCACGATGAGTTCTAATGAATTTCACGTTAATCATTTTTATTATACTGGAGTAATTGAGATTCGCATATCACATCCCTATAGAACTTTGGATTTTTCATCACTGATCGTAATGATTTTATTTGTTATTGAATAAATTAATGTAATATGAATCCTGATGAAGGTCTAAAGAATATATGGTATGGTATATTATATTATAAAATAAAAATTGTTTTTCATGACCAATAACATAAGTTTTGAACGCGTGTCTTTGGTTTAATTCCATTCTGCAAATCGCCCAAAGCACTAATGCGGTATATATTGATACAACACATGTATATGACTCACTGCATATAATGATTATACTTTTATTTACTTAATACAATGCTTAGTATAACTTAAATTAACTTGCAAGACTTTCTTCAACCTAAAGTTAATTACAAATTTTCATTGATATACTTTTCTAATTATTGTATTTTTTAATAAGCTTTCAAAATCTTAAATAAAATAAAGAAACTTTTGAATGACAAGTCATTAATGACATATATTTCTTTGGAATGCAGTAATATATTTATGAAGAACAGAAACTCTTGTACGAATAATAATAATTTTATCAATTGGCAATAAACGTAAAATTGCTACTTTTATTGTGTACAATTCCTCCATATATCTGGAGGCAGATTTTTAACATTGATATAATTTATAGATGACCTTTCCGTCATTTTCTTGGAGTTTAAAATAGGCTTGGGGTCATAAAAACTCATTTAAAAGTGAGAAAAAAGACAATTAAGTCACTTATTCCAATAAATTTCGTAGGCTAAAAATGATAGGAGAATATATCATAAATATTAACGCAGGGGTAAAACTTTCCTATCAATAATAAAAAATAACTTTCCCTGGGCTCAAAATAATTATAGGCAACAGGTTTAATGAGTGATAAAAATTAACTGGATAATATTTTGTCAATTATTATAGGAGTGAAAGTTTTAATAGTTATATTTCCAGTCTGTTCATGTTTACAAGCTTATTAAAAAATACCTATCGCTTTATAAATTAAAGAAAATGCTTAAGGAAAGTCTATGGTTTTGCATTCTGTGGAATTGCGCAAAATTGGAGGAGTTCCTTGAAGAATTATCAGAAAAGGTTTCTTTGAAAAAAAGTGACATAAAATACAAATATTTTAATTAAGTATATTAATTGGATTTATAATATTTTATATTACGTAATGTTATTTCATTGACGCTCACCCTCATTTTCATAGGCACTATTAATTACTGATTTTCATCCTTCTTACGATGATTATGACATAAACACACCAAAAGACACATACAATCAAGCAATTGAAAGACTTGAATTCAAATTAGGAGAATAATGATAAACTGAATGCCCGTAAGAATTATTATTAAGTATATTTAAATCAAGGTTCTAAGAGCGTATAGGAACGCTCTTTTTGCCAGGAATGCGAAACTTTTGGAATTAAATTTTTTTGTCGCTCTTTAATTTAAAGTAGAGCATTGAACCGAAAGATTTATTTAAAAGGAAATCGATGCAGACTTACTACAACTTTTAAATTACTCGGTGATCACATTTCATAAATGATGAAAGTAAATATTATTCATGGAAATAACTTTCTTTAAAACTCAAACTGACCATTTTATTGAGATAAAAATTCTAATTTATTTTCACGTTTTGATTTGGACACTGGCAGAGGCGTGTCGGGAATGAGATACGTGACTAACTTAATTTTTATGGTTACGCTGAACGATTCAGACTTTTTGGAATGAAAG
Organism: Invenusta paracnida; assembly: GCA_036023295.1. Classification (NCBI taxonomy): domain Eukaryota; kingdom Metazoa; phylum Platyhelminthes; order Proseriata; family Coelogynoporidae; genus Invenusta; species Invenusta paracnida. Next base: position 41,291 of record JAYRBW010100580.1, read on the forward strand.
TTTCCTAAAAAGCGACTTTGGAAAATGCTCAATATATGTATTTATTTATTTTGAAACAAAATCACGCTTTATTTAGTTACGAACTTCGTTTTCCCTAAGCGGGTATTTCTTTTTTGAAAAGTGTTTAAATTCTTCCATCCAATAATATTATAGTTATTATTATTTGACTTCTTTATTAATAGAAGATTCTGAAGGACCTCTATTTTCGGCACTCATTTACTTTAGCGCTGCGGGATGGTTGATGATCTGTAGTCTTGATTATTAACAAATTATAATCCTTAACCCTTATTTTACTAGCCTTAATCAACTCGCGGCGCTAATCGGATTTAGTTCCTCCTTTTTGCCTCCCTTTGGAGTGGTTTTGATGTAGTAAAGTATAATAAAGATTTTATTAATTATTAATGTATAATTCTGCCTCTGATGACCTCAGACAGTCACAGACAATTTAAAAAAGTATTCTATCCAAAAACATTGCCCAGCCACAGCTACTAATATTACTATACTGTAAATATATATTATGTATTATAATTAATTATGATAAATAAATGACTAATTTATATATATTCAGGCCCTTAAGGCCATTATAGCCACTAGGTCTTCGTTTCTTCTACCGACATAATTAAAATTTGACAGGATATGCAACCCCCAGCGCCCTTTTGATCAAATTATTTGCGCCTTTTTCAAAATTTTTCTCCCTAAAAATAGAAGGCTGGTTACGGCCTTGACTATATTGTTGTATTTTACTGTAGATATATAATATTTATTATACAGAGGCGGCGGAATATGGTGGCCACGAGGCCATGCCCCCTATAATAATTGGCCTATAGAAATTATAAAGGAAGCGTAAAATGTATCTAATATAAGACCTATGAAAAAATATTGATAGGAATTTTTATATCTTAATTTCATATTTATTTCCAATTGTGCCTATTTTTATCAAAACATAAAATCTCTGTTTTTCCATTGCACACCAGTGGCGGATTCAGAGGGGGGCTTCAGCCCTCCACCATGTAAGCGCCCCTGCTGTAATATTTAAATTGTTTGACCTCTTTATAAAGATAAATATTCTAAATTGCTACG